>APFE031446022.1:112206-154265 GCA_000404065.3 Pinus taeda | reverse complement strand
TTTTACTTCACCTGTATGGATTTTTTTATGATTATTATTAGTCCTGCATTATTCGACCGTCGGCCTGCTCATGATTTCATGGTATAAAAGTTCGATTCGTACTTAAAATATTCGGTTGATGAATCCTCTCTTTAAGGTTAGCTCATGATACCATTAATCCGGTTTTTACGAGCTTTTACTGTATAATGTTTTCTGGGTTTTTGAGAAAAGGCCGGTTTGACCGGGAAATGATAATGCATTCTGTCGTTACTCATATTATTACGGTATATGCAGGGTTTTGGTTCCAAGCTATTTTATTTAATCATCTTTTCTTTTGTTTAACGAGTAACCCTCTGAATGCTTACTCCAGCACATAGATTTCGGTATTTAGACCTCGGCATCTTGCTGTAGCTTTGCCGGTACCAGGTGATATCCACCTGTGCATATTGCCCGGACCACAACTTATTTACTGTTGAGGTCCTATGCTTATATTATATCATGACTCTTTTCTTTATGTATTACTGAATGGTTTACCTGAACTGGTTTAGCGAAACTATCGCTATCAGGATATGTCTATTATTTGTTAATAGTACTTATGCGAATTATACCATTTGATAATTCTTTGGTTTATATATTGTTATTTGTTCGTATTTGTCACTTACCGACTTCCGCCTGGTAATACGAGGGTTTCTGTTCAGGTTCAACCGACAGTTAACCGTTACGATTATTTTGATGCTCTGCCTCTAATACAGAGATGGGTTATCTGCATTCTTGATGTATATTAAACATTTTCAGACAGACTTTGTTCTATTGATTGCTAACCTTATTATTGTTCTTCCCATGAACCACAGTCTGCGTGATTGTTTATCTAATTCTGTCTTTTATATATGATGCTGTACAGGATTAAATCTACACAGTCTTTAGTTAACTACCTTTCTTGTTTATGATTCACATTAGTATATGATTCACATTAGCATAAGGACAGAGTATATTGTACAGGTTCTGTATAGACTTTCAATACCAGTTTTTTTATCTTTCTTTTTGTTATGTATCTGATCTACAGAGTAATATAAATGACAGTAATACCTTTAATAAATTCAAGTACTGCCTCACAGTGTAATTAAGATTAAAATAATCATAAACAAACTATTAATACTGTCATCGATACCCAATCTTTGGGTCTTGCAGAATCGAAATACTTACCTGTATCTCTGTTGCTTCCTTCCACCCTTCTACCACCCGTAGAAGGCTATTTGATGCTTGATATCCTCCCAGCCACGAGACCAGTCGTCTATACTGCGTCTCTCCCCCAAGCGATCCCTTGCTGGCCACAACCTTTGCAATAGGGAGCACAATTGTGCCTGTGCTATGTGGTCCTCACCAGACGTAGCACTTCTCTCTTTTTGCTCAGTGCCTTCTTTTCCTTTATTTTCCTGCTTGTTCCAAAAACAACCCAGGTCTTTTCTCCTTTCCCCTCTTCTAAGGAGAAGAGAAAACACTTAGGGTTTCCCCCTAGTGTACTGGCAACTGTTTTTCCTTTCATTCTCATGCATAAAGAGAGAAATAACTTTCCTCATGAAATTATCATGCACACATAATTATGCATTTCATATTATTTAATTTTAAACATATAATATTTCCATCACTTCAAGAAAATAGTAATTTCTGTTTTATCTTTAACCACAGAGTAAATAAGTAATTTATTTATGTAAAATATTTGGTCATTACACCTTCGCCTAGGTGTGTTGAGTAGTGGAAGGACCAACATTGGAGCCGAAAATGAAAGGAAATTTAGAGCCTTTTGCCCTTAGGAAATATTCGAGCTCAAGGAGGATTGTGATGTCATCTTCGAAAATGGGTGTTAATTTCTTCTTGTTCTAGGTATGTATCTGAATGTTTGGCCTTTATATTTTGATCCAAGTGAAGATATACCTGCACCTGCAGTTGCTCCAGTTTGGGTGAAGCTGCCAACACTGTTGCTCTCATGTTGGAATGATTATTTTCTTCAGGTTATTCGGAACGGAGTTGGGAATATTTGGATCCAGCAAAACCCTGAAGAATGTAATTCACCTATGCCAAAATTTGTCTAGAATCCGATTTGGAGAAAGTTCTCCCATGAGAAATTGACTCAACTCATCTTGGGTGCATCGGCAAACCCTAGATGATGAGAAACTTCTCTTCCAATGTAGGATCTACCATGAATATGGGAATTTTGCTCGAAATTTTAAGCATGTTTGGAGAAAATCAACAGTTGAAGCCCAGCAAGAATCACAATGGCAAACCCAAAAAAAAGGACCAATAAAGGAAAAGGAATGCATTCCGGTTTTGCTAACAGAGAGGACAATAGCGTTACTTATACCTCGGCCAATCCATTTGAAGCTTTGCAATCTAGTTAGACTGCTTGTAAATAAGGCTTGCCACCCTTATGATGTATACATGTCAGTATTGTAGTGGTGGATCCTCTAACGTATATATTTCATCCTAGTTAAAGTGGGTATCCTTATTTCATGTTGATAATGATAATAAAAATGTTTTATTTTAGGCAGGTTACCTTTTTAAGTTTCATGAATATTCTAATTTGTTTTTAGAAGTATATAAGTTTCATGAATATTCTAATTTGTTTTTAGAAGTATATAATAACTAGTGAAAATTATATTTTATATTTTGTTTACACAACAAAGATTTTTTATTTTAATTATTTTTAAAAATATATTTTAAATAAAACAAAATAATTTTAACTTTTAAATTTAATTTAATTATATTGTTTGGTTTGGTGTAATTCCTCTCTAAATATATGTAGATTTAAATGTTCAGATTTTTAACAAGTTTAAATTAATATTATAATAATATTATTTTATTTAGTCTATAATGTCCCTTGGATAGACAGGGGTGCTTTTTAAGACCACCCTTGGTAATTGAAGAACACCCGGTTCCCAATTCCCTGCATTAATAGCACTGATATATTAGACATGATGAAAATGTAGTCATGCAATGTATATATAAGAAAAAATTATTTTATATTGTATATATAAATTATAATTTCATAAATATAATAAATATATTTGATTTTTTAATTATATATATATATATATTCTGAACATGGATCCAATGATTTTGGCGAGAGAGAGAGAGCGAGAGCATACTAATATGGTGAGCAAAATACTAAATTTTTTATATTAATAATAACTAAATATTTTATTAAAATGATATTGATTTTTCAAATATAATAAAAAAACTTCTTAATTCATGGGTTCTATATATTCGATTTTTTATGAATATTAACAATTATATATTCAAGGAGAGAAATATATACTCTTAACCATTATCCACTTAAATTAATTATATATATATATATATATACTATGGTCCCTAAATATTAACCCACCAACCAGAGCGAGAGAGAGGGTAAATAAATTTATGATAAATATTTTAACTTAAACTTATTTAATTTTACAATTCCAAACCATTTAACACTATAACAATAAAATCATATTCAAAATTTTGATGAGCTCGGAGAAAACTATTAGAAAGATAAGTCCACATCCATTATAAAACTTTAACAGTAACTTAGATATCAACCAACTTATGGAAAATTTGTTGTCTGACACCATGAAACGAAACTTCGCTCTCTTGAATGGTGTGTTGAAAACTAGGGAGGAGACAAATAACTCGTTTCATTTAACATGGGAGCTCCGGATTGGCTACTATTGATCGCATAATGAATCCCCATTGCCCAACTTTTCATGACTCTTGAGAATGGCACCAACTCTCTTAAATCCCACTTCTAAAATCCCCAAATTTGTTCTCATTAAATTCAGGGTCAGTTTTATGTTTTTTTGTACAAACCTTGGCTTCTTGTAGGAAACTCTATTGACTGTGGTTGTTATTCTTATCTCTTGTTTGTTACCTTATTCTGTAAGATTCTCTGAACAACTTTCGGCCATACACAGTTTTGGAGCAATTCAGCTTCCCCACAAAGTTAAATCTTTCACATCTACTTATTAATTATTGATAATTAGGGGTCGCTAGAGGGAGACAGGTACTATATAGCTCTAAGGAGGATAAAGTGTTTAGGTACTCATTAGCTCTTGGTCATATGATGTTAAGAATAACAACAAAAATGCTAAAAATAACATTCAACATATTCCAATTTTAATTTGTTCTTGAATTAAAATTGAGAATTAAAATTCGAATTTAGTTTCACTTGCTTGAACAACAATTAATTAACTCATCTTGGATTAATTAGTTGGAGAAATTCAAGCTACAAGTCTTTGTGAAGTCATGCAACAATTATCCCTTAAATTAAGGAATTTAGCCCTTGAAAAAGGAGATAAGGATGAATTGTATTTCAGTTGTAATTAGTTAGCTCAGTTAACTGAGTTATGTCCAGTTAAATTAGTTTCAAACAGTTTGAGGAAATAATTAAGGATGAATTGTATTTCAGTTGTAATTAGTTAGCTCAGTTAACTGAGTTATGTCCAGTTAAATTAGTTTCAAACAGTTTGAGGAAATAATTGTGAGTTCAGTCAGTTAATGCATGCATGCATCAAACTACTGTACTCCAGATAACTAAAGATTCTTTGATAAATAACTCATGCATGTCTATTCAGAGAAAGACCAAGTTGAGATTAAAGACAGGGACAATATACTATCAGTTGGAGGAATTTTCGTATAAAGGAAACTCATCCATGCAGAAGGAACAAGGTTCTTTGAGGATTGCACAGTTCTGACAATGTGTGAGATCAGTGTTACACTAGGTAACAATTGGATCACCCAGGGAAAATTGTGCAAGGAAATAGGAGGCTTGGAGGGCAAAGAAGAAAGTTTGTGAGAAGCCTTGTTTGCCTGTGAGTATCTAGGAGGATTGTACTGAGAGCTAGCTAGTTGTGAGAGCTAAAGCTTTGTGTAATTCTGAGATATTTCATGTGCATTGATTATGCTTTTGGTAATATGTGTTCCCCTTAATCTTGCTCAATTCTATTAAGCTTCCACATGTTTGATAGTAGAAGTAGATTATAGTATTTTTCTTTGGTATATTGCATTATCAAGTTAATCTACAATTAGATTTTCTACATAGATCTTAGAGGTAGATTTGTAGAGAATTTGCAGGAAATTTTACATGGTATTGGAGCAAAAGTTATCAAAGCTCTGAATAGTATACAAAGAAGGAAATTCAAAGTTTGAAATTCTTGGTTGCAGGTAAAAATCGAATTCATCTCATACTTCAGGTTGGTCAACGGCGTTCTATGGCTTGAGACTCGAGTATGCCTTGGATGTTAGCTCGAATTACATAGCATGGAAAGATCGCATGAAGTGGTATTAGAAGACATCAAATTGAAGGATTTCATTGATTAAGAAATCCCCAAGCCAGCTGCTGCTAATGCACAAGAGTTGGCTAAATGGAAGAAGTGTGTGACGAGGGCGAGACGGATCATCCTTGAGGGAGTTTGAGACCATATTGTCTCGAGTCTCCATGGGAAGGAGACTCCGTTTTCAATGTGGAAGATATTGAAGGACCTATATTAGAACAGTAGCGACCAGAGAAAACTGGCACTCAAGGATAAGCTTTGGAGAATCAAGATGGAGAATGGTAATACTATTTCCACATATCTGAACAAGCTCACCACCTGTAGAGATGAGCTTGGAAGTGTGCGAATAAGTATTGCTAATGATGATATGGTGAGCCTCACTCTCCTTGGCCTTCCAAAGAGTTGGCATAGCTACCAGGACTCTGTGAATGGAAGGAAGAAACTGTTGAATTGGGAACGACTATGGTTGGATCTCATGCAGGAGGAGATCAGGAAGAGCACACAAGATGGTTCTTCATCCAAGGAGGATGAAGAAAATCTAGCCTTAGCGAGTAAGGCAAGGGAAGGGAAGGAGAAGGATTCTCATCCCAAATCGAATTCTTCTCATAGAGGGAAGAAGGGTGACAAATCTAAAGTGAGATGTTTTAATTGTCACGAGATGGGTCATTATGTGATTAATTTCTCATCGAAGAAGTCCAAGAAGGGATTCTCGAAAGGATTTGAAAGTGAGGCATTAACCTCTTAGTTCAAAATGGAATTCACCCTCATTGCATGCATGGTGTCTTCGATGATGGGTTGTGGTTGGTTTCTTGACAGTGGAGCCTCATTCCATATGACAGACGATGAAAGTTTATTCAGTACCTTGGAGGAGAAAGACCTCAAGATACTCATAGAGATGGGTGACGATGAAAGGTATAGTGTTTCAAGAGTGGGCATGGTTGCTTTTTAGAGAGAGGATGGAGCTCTTATCACCTTCACAGATGTGAAGTATGTGCCTGGATTGAAGAAGAATTTGGTATCGATCACGATGTTGGAGGACAAAGACTACGATGTTGTCTTCAATAAGGGAAAGGCTTTCCTTAGACACATCACCACGGGATAGGTGAAACAGGTCAGTTCATAGGTACAAAACCTGTATTCTCTTGAGGTTCAAGATGCATGCCAATCCTTGAGGAGCAAGGAAAATGTTAGAGACTTGGTGGTTGAGAGGGAGAGTACATTACCTCTCAACTTGCAGCCCTAGAAGAAGTCTCAGACAATTGTGGAGGAGCTACAATTGGAGATGCTGAGAGGAGACCGAGTGAAGACATCCATTTATGCTAAGACCTCTAGTAGGGGGGATTTTTGAGCCAAGTGGGCAGAGGGATCACATGCAGCCATACCTCCAGGTGTGAGGTGGGGCGATGTGAAGTGATAGTCCCAAGAAGGCAGAAATAGGGATAGCATCCTTGAGGTACCCAACCTCTTTGATTAGACCTTGCTACGAGAGCCCCGACGAGGAGTAACAAAACTAGCTGAGTGGGTAGAGATAGATGCAGATGGAGTGGCAAAGGGAGCTTCAACATCAGTGGATATTTCTAGCCCAACAGAGAGGTCAATTGGGAGATTAGTTATTTACTTTTTAGTAAATGAGTTGCAATGCAGTAGTGGGTAGCACAATGCAACATGATGAGAGGAGGTGTAGTGCGGATATAGTGCTAGGAGAAAGGACCAGCAGCAACATGGATGCAGCGAGAGGAATCAGTGGGATTGATGCAGTCATAGATCAAAGTGGTAGAGGCTAGAGTAGTCAGATATTGAAGAGCGCAGAGAAGAATTAACAACAGTGCATAAAAGCAGAGTCAGCAATAGTGCAGAGCTTTTAGTCGACAAAGGCAATAGCAGTGAGAGACTTTGATGACAAAGGCATCATTCTAATTCAGGTTGGATGTTTTTTTTTGTTTCTGAGTTGATGGAGAAACAACACTAGAGAGAAGTGTTGCATGCAGAACATTCCAAAAGTTTAGTATTGGGATCGAATTGAATTCCTTTCTTGTTGAGAGGGAGTGTTGAGAATAGCAATAACAAATGCTAAAAATAACATTTAGAATATTCCAATTTTAATTTGTCCTTGAATTAAAATTGAGAATTCAAATTCAAATTTAGTCTCACCAGCTGCTTGAACAATAATTAATTAATTCATCTTGGATTAATTATTTGGAGAAATTCAAGCTAGAAGTCTTTGTGAAGTCACGCAACAGTTATCCCTTAAATTAAGGAGATTATCTCTTAATTAAGGAGATAATGATGAGTTGTATTTGAGTTGCAATTTGTTAGCTCAGTTAACTGAGTTATGTCTAGTTTAATTAGTTTCAAATAGTTTGATGAACTAATTGCGAGTTCAGTCAGTTAATGCATGCATGCATCAAACTAGTGTACCTCAGATAACTGAAGATTCTCTCATAAATAACTCATGCATGTCTATTTAGAGAAAGACTCAGTTGAGATTAAATACAGGGAAAATGTACTATTAGTTGGAGGAATTTTCCTATAAAGAAAACTCATCCATGTAGAAGGAATAAGGTTCCTTGAGGATTGCACAGTTCTGACAGTGTGTTAGAGTAGTGTGTGAGATCAGTGTGACAATAGGTAATAGCTAGATCACCAAGGGAAAACTACGCAAGGAAATATGAGGCTTGGAGGGCAGAGAAGAAGGTTTGTGAGAAGCCTTGTTTGCCTGTGAAAATCCAGGAGGATTGTACTAAGATCTGGCTAGCTATGAGAGCTAAAGCTTTGTGTAATTCTGAGATATTTCAACCTTGTATGATAATACAGATAGTGGGGTTTTTAGCTGAGGCTTTCCCCAAAGTCTTTTTTGTGTTTCATGTGCATTGATTCTGCTTCTGGTTATATGTGTTCACTTGATCTTGCTAAAATCTATTAAGCTTCTGCATGTTTGGTAGTAGAAGTAGATTATAATATTTTTCTTTGGTATATTGCATTATTGAGTGTATCTATAGTTAGATTTTCTACATAGATCTTAGAGGTAGATTTGTAGAGAATTTGTAGGAAATTCTACATAGAAAAATAATCAAGTAGATATATTGGTCTCTACCAAGGACTTTTTAGGCAAAGAACATTAGGTGGACACACTTGCAGTTAATATGAGAGATTCTCTCTCAATCCTGCATTATCTATTCAAATGCTCCCTCCCAATGAAGAAATCTATGGAAAATGCAATGAAAGGAACTAGGAAAATTGTCAAAGATATCTCATCCAAAGCATATTTTCATGTCCTAAGAGACTTCAACACAGAAGAAGACAAGTATGCTAATGAACAATGTAAATTAAAAATAGGTGAATTAAAAATTAATTGCCAAATCTGCCTTGCTATAATTCCCTAATGGTGGATTAAGTCTATTACTAGCATTATGTGTTGTAAATTTTGTGTTTTGTTAGGGAAATTTTGTAAGGTATTCGCTTACAAAACCCCTTGTTTGTTTCTAGGAAAATCATCTATTCCTATTGGAAAGGAGAAAACAATTGGAAAATTTGATGAATTACCTCTATAATTCCTGATGCATTTTCTATGAACCAGACACAAAATTTTGTAAATATATATATATATATATAATAAATTAAAATTATGGAAGCTATATTCCAAAATAGATGCTCCTATTAGAGTGTTTAAAAGTGGATAAATATTCTTTATAGTGTTGTTCATATATGTACATTTTAATTAATTAATAATATTAGGAAATTAATTTTAGTATGTGTGTGATAGTGTAAACTCACTTGACCTAACTCCCTAAATATAATTATGGGAATGGGAGCTAAACTTTTTGACTTTTTTGACTTTTCTAGAATTCCAAATAAGCAACATTATTGCATTTGCCTCGTCAAGATGACCTAACTCCCTAAATACAGTTATGGGAATGGGATCTAATTTTATTGACTTTATTGACTTTTCTAGAATTCCAAATAAGCAACATTATTGCATTTGTCTCATCAAGATTATTCCAATAGTCTAAATTTCACCTCATTTTGACTTACTCATCAAAATGTATGACCCTTTAAGATTGTCCATAACCACCTTGCCACATCATCTTGGCCTCCATGTGGCAGCCTCACTGAGGCCCATGTGGCAGGTGGTGGGGTCGCGATTCTTTCATGACAGACCCATCCAACACATGTTGCACCTAGTTGGTGGACCCACATGGAAAACATGAACCCCGAGGAAGGTCGGGTTCAACCCTTTCCCCATGACGTGTTTGCTTTAAAACAAGCAGGCCTGACTCCCAACCTCTAACCTAGGTTGGGGTCAGCCCCTAATATCATGGTGTTGTAATGCAACAGGTCATGGTGGTTCTTACTTGTGACTACCCCGACTTACTAGTAAATACCATGGGTAGATACCATAGGTGGATACCATGGGTCAATACCATGGGTGAATGCCACTTTCTATTCAGATCAATCCTTCCCTCTTAGGAATCAATGGTCCCCATTGCGTGACATTCCCTTGAGAGAATCTTTTGTTGAATATGAGCATAACTGTGGGTTTGTGGATGACCCAAAACCAAGTGTTGTTGAATTCAAGGGATTTTCATGGTTGACCCATAAAATTGGGTTTGTGGATGACCCATAACCATGATGAATGAAAATTTCAGGGATATAGATACCTTGTAATGCTTGTATTCCAATTGTGATACTGATAGTGTGCGACCTAGCAAATGACCTTCAATGGCAAGGGTTTTGTGTGTTTGACCCATAACCATGATGAATGCAAGAGGGATTCACTCAATGAACCTCTGACCTATCACGCGCGTTCTTAGCATATTAAACAATACCCTTAATTTGACTACATATTGGAAACCTCTTTAAAAATCACATTATTTAACCCCCTACCAATACAAACCCAATACACCTTCCCAATTTAAAAAACCCTTACTTCCACTAGATATTGTAGGTATCCATTTTTCATTAACAATTTTTATACCCCTTTTTATTTTTATCATTAATATTGAGCTCCATTTTTATACCTGCCAATATAAAACCCCCTTACCCCTTATATATCCCCCAATATATTATGTCATTTTTTCCTCAATATAAATCCCCAAATATGAATGCACGTGGTATGGTATTGCTCCCTGAGGGAAGCCCCCGTGGATGAATGAAGGTCTGAGGATAAAGATACCATATAATACTTGTGGCCTAACTGTGATAATGATAGTGTATGGCCTAACAGATGGAATTTGATGGCAAGAATTTTATGTGGTTGACCGGTAATCATGATAAGAAAAGGTCTAAAGATAGAGATACCCTATCATTCTTGTGGGTCTATTATGATACTAAGAGTGTATGGCCTAGCAAATTGACCTCGAAATAGATCATTTGTGGATCCATCTAGTGTAAATATGGTACCTTATCGGTGACTTATCTTTATAAATTATCAGAAGACCCATTGTAATAAATTTATAAAAAAAATCCAAGCACTTCTGCTATACATAAATGAAACACCTTTCCTAGATAAGCGCCATTTTGATATTATAAATTGAACCTGAGTCTACTCCTTTTTTAGATGGTCTTGAAGCTAGCATACCTGATGTTCAAGGCAAGGTGATCTTGAGTTTTCTTATTGTCTTTCAATGGAAATATAACAAGAAGATATTCAACCTCAATAAAATTCTCGAACTGGGTAAACATGTGTAATATGAGCTCCAGTAAACATATCGTGCCCCGTGATTGATCAAAGTGTACATGGGGGTACCAGATGAATTGGAGAACCATAAATAAAAGCCTCAAGTTGAAAGATATAAGTTCCCTTACAATAGTTGTTGTCCCCTCTGGAAATAGTAATGAAGATATTGTGCCCCGTGATTGATCAAAGTGTACATGGGGGTAAAAGACGAATTGGAGGACCATTAAATAAAAGCATTGAGTTGAAAGATATAAGTGCCTTCCAATAGTTGTTGTCCCCTCTGGAAATAGTAATGAAGCCTTTATATTTATTCCAGCTATAGCATGCTTCCATGACGCTGGTGAAAATCGACTATCCACATAAATAACTTTCATGGCCCTGATGATTGTGCCAACTATGTTGAAATGAATCTCCTGATATGAAGAAACAACAACTCCAATACTAATTACTTGCACATTCAAGAATAAATCACAGATAACAGTCATTAGGAAAGTTGCAACTAGTGAGTTCATTGCTACAGAGAAGTATGCATCCCCTCCTGGAGCATGATAGGAAATGATCCACCAAATAATAGCTATAAAATCGTGGTGATATACATTAAAAACAATGATTTGATGAATATTTCACTTTAAAACCATTATTATCATGGCCATGAGCATTAAAATGCTTGGAAACATAGAAAAGGGAGAGGAAGTATGCCATCTATTTCTCATCATCCTTGTAAGCATTTCACCCTACATAATATTTGACATGAATAAACTTTATAGCAAGGCCAGGCACAATGCCGAGAGCCAGCAGGAACATCGACTCTCTGCTCTTTTTGGGACTTTGCATTGCTGCAATGATCTAGGCACACCGCACGCAAACATACCATGATCATCAACCTCAAATTCTCAGTTGCAGGCAATCCATGAGTCAGAGGCATGCTCATGAGCTCCACTTTCTCTATAATTCTCGCACTTGCTCTTTAATTCTCGAATCCACAACAATATAATAATATCCAAGAGAATCCATTAATGCACTTTTGTTCTACTCCTCTTATGCACGTAATGTAATGAAGAATGTAAGCTATTAATAATGGGGTTTCACATAGTGCAGCCACGGAGAATATAAGAATCAGGTTCTTAGATTTCATTTCCAGTTCTTGGTGGTGTTTAGGGCCATGCAACAGTGCGTAATAGTCTGTAATTCCTTCTTAGTGAAATCACAGGAATTTTGTGCATCGACTAAGGTACATATTATATTTTCTCTCCCGTGTACTGAATTCCTAAAGAGCTATAGGTCTGCATCATAAATCTTTAGCTTGTTGATGCCTTGGCTCATGATCATCTGAACAACCTTATTTTTTTATGAAACCATGAATCCCAACCAAGAGTGTGAAATAAAAGAAGATGAGCATGAAAACCACAAGTCTGGTCACTTTAATCAATCCATACTCTTCTGAAGAGCACCTTTTCCATATTTATCCTTCAACATGGAGATCATGTTAGCCACATGCAAGATGACATTGGTGGAGACCCGTACTACTAGGGAAACTGACACAAGATCAATGACATAGAGATCAAAGTTCATTGTGTTGTCGACTCCCATGACCAGGATGACGACAACGAAAGTGACCATCACTGTCATTTTGTATATTACCATGAAGAGGGAGTAATAGAGTAAAGTAAGCATGATGAGCTTCTAAACCCTACACACCACACTCATGACATTGACATACGTGATCTGATTTCCCGTGTAAATGTAGGCCATGGTGTAGACGACAACGACCATGTAGAGCAATGAGAAGGTTAGCAGGAATATTAGGTAGCCATCCTGGAAAAGTAGAAATCATGTTCATTCAAAGTAGATGAGGGCATTGTATGGTAGACATTAGGGCTACTGTGTTGCTTCTCAAAGTTGTCTTCATTTTCCTTGATTCTGCAGATCAATGAGTTTAAGATGAGGGTGTGGCCGAGGATGGAGAAGGAGAAGGAGGATTAGGGCTAGCATGAAAGTACCAAGTTGTTTCACGTGGCATAGAAGGATGTTGAAGGCCTTTGGCAGAATTTCCAACACACTTAGGAATTGCAACTCGTTTGACACCCTTTGTAGCATCGTTGCTTTCTGAATGAGTCGAACTTCTCCATAGTCAGAGATGTTATGTATGCCATTAAAACTTAGAATTTGTGGAAAATTCGAATACAAGCATAGGGAAACCTACATGCCACTCGATGTGATTCGATGAACTACTACTCAACGAAACCAAAATCAAGCATAGTCGTAAGAGGACATCTGAGCTTTATCAACTAATGTTTAGATTTATTAATGTTGCTATGTTCATATCTCATATGATTGCGAAAGAGATTCAATACTGGAAGAGAATGGTTGATGGGGTTGTAACTTGGTTTTGATACCATTGATTTGGATCTTGGGAGTCAAGATCTCAGAAAATAGAAAAAAGACACACAAAGAAACCTTTATTAAAATAAGAGAAATTGTTATAGCTACATTGCATGGATGAATTTGTCCTTTTACAAAGTGAGAACTGTTATTTATACCTTTTTTTGAGTTACAATACCATGGGTAAATAACATGGGTAGATACCATAGGTGGATATCGTGGATTAATACCATGGGTGGATGCCACATTTAATTTGGATAAAACACAGTGGCTTTCCCAAATTCTAGGATTCCAACACCCACAATAAAATCATGAGAGAGTAAGGAAGCACCTAGATACCCTCTAGGAATTTTCCACAATCAATTCCTCCATCCCAACCTTTCGGGATTTCTTGAGAAAAACCATCTCCACCCTCGAGGCCACCGGGGACTTGAGAGGAAATCAATTCCTCACTTGATGATTTATTCTATCTTCCTTGCCAACATAAAACTTCATTCCTTTTCATTGTTTAGCCTCTCTCTTGAGATTTCAAATTTTCTCAATCTCTATTACTCTCACTATTCTCTCCCTCTTTTCCCAACTCAAAATCCTCAGTCCAAAACCAAATCTTCTCCTTCCACTCTGCTATCCATTGGTTGTTCAAATTCACTTCTGAGTTCCCCTTTCTAGCAATTCTATTTTTCTTTCTCTTGATTCCTCTTGGTAGTAACTCCCGTGAGCAAGATCTTGTCAATCAATTTAAAATATCCCACCTATCTAGTTGTTCTGAGGTTGTTTAAATGCAATTCTTGTTTGATTACTAAAATTAGTGGCCAACATTGATTTCTAGATGGTAGCCTACCATTCTTTATTTTAAATTCCTTGTATATTAATATTATTTCCACCAAATCACCCCATCAAGTAATTGCCATAACAAGTAATCACCCCACCCCTCTAGAATCTGTGTCCCATTACTCAACCCAATTTTTTTTTTGATGTTTGCATTACATACATAGCATAGCTCAATTGGGGGTTTCACAGATAGGTATGGGATGATAGAGTAATGTGTTTTGTGAAAATGATATTATGGATGATATGATGAAATAGGTTAATTTTTACATATATGACAAATTGTATGAGAAGTTCTATGTGAAAATGATATTATGGACGATATGATGTCTATAAAATACGGTCATGTCTGCATATACAAAAAAATGTATGGGAAGCTTTGCATGATCATGATATTATGGATGATATGGCATTTATAGATAGGGTCATGATTGCATATATGAAAAATTATGCACTACAAAAAAAATGGAAATGTTCAAACAAATTATAAATAACATATCCCTTTCTTTGCAATAGTTTTTATTGAAAATGTTAGATTTGAAAAAAAAAACCACCCAACTTTAATCCAAAATCATAATTTACGTTGATTTTAAAACATTGAGATACAAGACCAAATTTTCCTACAACTCTAAATCAAGAAACCAATTGACTATACAACCTTGGATTTTGTGAAAAATACTCTAAAACCCTTGGTTGTTGGAGTATGTATAGGAGATATCTTGAGTAAGTGTATGGAAAACATAAAACTCTACGGGAGCAAGGAAGTATCATAACCATTGGTGGAAGGAGAATAAAAAAATTGTGGCCCTCAAATTATGGAGTCAATGAAAAACACCTCAATGTAATAGGTGGCAATATAGATCATCAAATGTGAAAATCCACATTATTTCTAATAACTCCACTCTATCACATTAGTGGTGGTCCATCACACACAAATTGCTCTACAACGAGTACAACCCACCAACACAAACTCATAAATTGGAATGCCTTTGTGCATCTTGATCTTGTCACTTAGAATGAAGGAGAGTTGGACTTTCTTTCCTTTCACAGAAGGGTTCTTTCATTTTCTAGTAGAATACTGGGGTTTGGGCTTAGGGGAATGAGTGGGATACTACAAAAGGGGGGATTGCGGTCAAGGGAGGAGGTGTCAATGAGATTGATGGGGGGACTCTAGGAGAAGAAAAAGGAATGGAGGAAAGATTTTCTAGTGGAGGAGTGATTTTCGAATAACTAAAAGGAAGACATCATTCAAAATTGACAGGAGGGACAAAGAGAAACAGAGGCGAGGAGGGGGGAAGAGATCCCATTGATGGAAAGGGTAGTCATGTATGTCATTGGTAGTAGAATACTTTCGCAAAGGTAGTTCTCCATAAGAAAAATACGTAACCCATGAGGAACAATATAGGGGTAGATAACCCGAAGGAGAAATCCCTGATTGGCGACCCATAAGCAAGAGAACCATCAAAAGTAGACAAGACAGGGGGGACAAAAGTGGAAACAAGAAATCCTCCAAGGAATACAAACCCCAGTTGATGGAAGAGTCTATAAAATCAGTTATGTTATTTTCATGACCCAGATCTCTAGTTGTAGCCATGTCACTGCATTGAATAAAATCCCACCAATGAAAACCCTCCATGAGTGAATCTTGAGAAAGAGGCAAGACCCCGTGAGCAAGTGGAGTCAGGGAACCCTGTACAATTCTTCCTTCAAGCCTCTATATAACAAGTGGATCCACAAAACCCTATGCCATACTTCCTTGAAGCCATTATCCACCAATTAGCATTGAAAAAATGTTTCCTTTTGGCACTAGGTCCTCCCAAAAATTAACCGCCTAGATCTCTTCCATGATAGCGATTAAGACTCATGGAAAATGCAATTATAAAACTGGAAACAATTTGCATCCAAAGGGAAAATATTATTGAAAGAGGGAAAATGCTATGTGTTGCAACCAAAGGGGCATAATTCGAACCATAAGCTTACAAAGTGCTTGGAGGGTTGTACGACCTCGATGTGGGAGTCATGATGGTGTGCAAAGAGACAAGTTTTCCCTAGTTGTGCAATTTTAAAGGTCACAAATTCCTCCATAGAACCATGGCTCTGATGATTCCCATATTTGATAGAGTATAAAATTGTTTCACGACTTCGAATATTGCTCTCTCGGCTTCCATTGATGGATCTTAAAGAGGCAAGGAAAAAAAAGTACTTGAAGGAAGAATTGAAGAGAAAAAAAAGTTTTATATTTATTTGGTAAATAGAAGAAGATCAAAAGAAATAATTTGAAACCATTGTTGCAAAGAAAGAAAGTAATTGCATTGTAACTATAAAAACTATCGAAGAATAAAAAAATAATTATTTCACTCGAGAAAAATCTCAAGGAGAAGGAATTATCCTTTAATTTGTCTGTCAAAGGTAAGGAAGATGAATTGAAACATAAGTATCTCTTGCAGGTAGAGGTGAATAATATTGGTTGTCAAGAGCATGAAAATGTACACACAAATAATTAAAAACCAAAATAAAATAGAGGTTGTTGAATTTGTTAAAAGATGCATGGATGCATCACTAGAGTTAGAACACGGGGTGATGAAGAAAATGAAATATAGTGTGTCAAGGTGTTGAATGAAATCCCAAAAAGGGTAATACTCAAAATGAAATACCACTGATGTAACATGGAAGATGTTACATTGCCTTCAAAGTTTGTAGATGTTCAAAACACCCAATAAAAGTGATGTAGGAGAAAATGCTACAACAACTGGAAAAACAACAATCTACCACATCATCCCTTACAAGGTGTTGAGTATTATGAGTATAATTTGAAGGCATAGGTTCATATTCAGATTCCATCTCTCTTTTGTAGATGATCTAATGCAGAGATATTGCACTCTTGCTAAAAAGTTATCCAAACCATTGTTTTAATTATAGTTACAATAGAGATTTCCCTTTCCATCTTCTTCACACTTGTGACTCATGTAAAGGACACTTTCGATTTATAGTTTGACAAATATAGTAGGTAGCTACAGGGACTTTCTGGAACATTAATCCGAGGCCTTACAAAAGTCACCCATTTCGCCTTGATTTTGACATGTTGAGGTTTGTTTTAGATCTATTTTGAAATAAAATCAAGGGTTTCTCTGTCATAAATTTGTGGTCAAATCTTATATAAGGTGTTTTTAAACAAAATTTCTATGCCATGATATCTGTCTTTGCATGATATGTGTATTTTTAAAAAATAGCAAAGATGATTAAAAATATTTGAAAAGGAAGTAAGAAAATGCAATAGAAACTGCAAGGTATATTATCTTTGATAAGATGATGAATTTTTCTCCAAACATGGTATCCTACATACCATCTATGGCTCCAACCCAAAAGAACTGTGATGATGACCAAATAGATTGTAAGACATTTAGTTGGCAAACAATGATGCTTGGCATTTGTGTTCTCTCTATTGGAGTTTTTGACACATTCAACAATCAATTTTCAATAGTTGGTTGCTTCTTTATTGGCATGGCATTCATATGGGCACTAAGTGTGTTTATCATTTATTCCATTTTCATCATTTCAAGGGTATCATGTGATTAACATAGTGCAGTGTCATGTTGGCATTTGTCATTTTCCATTTGAACTAATGTTTCTTCCACTTGTTCGCATGCACCATACAAAACTTATTGCATATCGTGGAATTTCATATCAATCAATGTGGAATCCGTTAGACCTCAACTTGTAACATTTAAAAATTTACTTGATAGTTGGTTGTTCTCGTGGATACTAGTGTGTTTTGTTGGTGAAAAATGGAAAATGTACATGGCTTTGAGAGCAAGTTGGGAAAAGAGCTCTTTACTATGTGCTTAGCTCCAATATTTTCCACATACCCTTGCAGATGTCCCAATAAAACTCTCTACGTCGTATCATTCACCAAATATTGTTGAGTCAATATGGATCTAGATGCGCCTAAATTTTGTCCATTGATTTCCTTTGATGCATAAGATGTTGACACATCATACACTGTTGATGTTTATATGATCACTTGGGAGTTGACATTTTAGGCTTAGTAATATCTACTTCAAACTGGATTTCAAGATCTGCTCCCTGTGTTTATGGTGTCAAGGCCTTGTTTAATAGGAAGCGAAATTTAAAATCTACCAATCTCAATAGTTGTCCTTTCAATGCTTTTGATCTACACATTCTCCTTACTTTTTGACATCCTATATATCAATTTGGGCAAATCAAGAAGTTTTTTACTTTTCTTGTGCATTAGTAATAATCCCACATGCACAAAGAATAATCCTAGGGCATCTCGATGCATGCCAAGACTTGTCAAGTGACAACATGTGCCAACTTGTGCTAATGTGTGTTAGTGAATGCTAGGGCATGTTAAGGAGTGGTGTAGGGAATGTTAAGGAGTGCCAAGGTGTTTTCACGGAGTGTTGGGGAGTGCCAAGGCAACATAAGGGAGCACCTTGTCAAAATTCATGGAAATGAAAAAATAAGAGAGTTTGTTAAGCATTGCTAGTGAGTGCCAAGTGTGCTAGGGATGGAGTGACAAGGGAAGTTTATAGGCAGTCCCAAGGCATGTTAAGAAATGCCAAGGTGTGTTAGGGAGCACCAAGGGCTGCTAACATATGAGATAGTGCCAAGGCATGCCAATGCATGACAAGACATGCCAGGTGATAAGGCATGCCAAGACATGATAGGTGCCAAGGCATGCTAAGATGTGTCAGTTGCAAGGGTGTGCCAATGCATGGCAGGGAGTGTTAGGAAAAAAAAGGATCAAAAAGTTTATAAAATGCAAGGAAATGAACACATAAGAGGGTTAATAAGTTAGGACTTTACCTTTTTCAAGAGTTGCATGGCTAGGTAATGCTATAAAGTGGTAGGGTGTGTCAAGGAGTGCTAAGGTGTGTTAGGGAGTGATATTGCATGCTAGGAAGTGTTAGGGAGTGCCAAGGAAACATAAGGGAGCACCAAGTCAAAATGCATGAAAATGAATGAATAAGAGGGTGTGTTAGGGAGTGTCATTAATGAGTGTCATGCATGCCAAGGAGGGAGTGGCAAACAATGCTAGGAAGTGCTAGGGTGTTCTATGGAATGTCAAGGCATTCTTACGTGTGCCATATAGTGTCAGGGCATACCAAGATGTGTCAAGTGCTAAGGGATGCCAATATCTGTTAGGTGTAAGGGTGTGCCAATGCATGCCAAGGAGTGTCATGGAAACAAAAGGGATAACCAACTTAAAATTCAAGGAAATGAACACAAAATAGGGTTAATAAGTCAAGAATTTACATTATTCAAGAAGGGCATCCTTGGATCACCAACACTAGGTGCCAATACATGTGAATTGCTAATTCTTGTCAAGTGTCAATATGTGTCAATGCATGCCAAGGAGTACTACGACATGCTAGGTTGGAGTAACAAGGTGTACCAACACATTCTAGGGAGTGCTAGGGCATGAAAATATATGTTTAGGCATAATAGGCATGCTAAGATGTTCCAAGGCATATTTCTAAGTGCCAAGGCATGTTAGTGTATGCCATTAAATGCCAAGTAACAAGGTGTGCCAAGAAGTGTAGAGAAGTTTTAACTCTCACTTATTACCATAATTAAAAAATATTGATTAATTCCAAGAGGGGCATGCTAGGCCCACTAACACTATGTTACAACACGTGCCAAGTGCCAAGTGTTAGTGCATTCTAAGTGCCAAATATTCCTTTCTTACTTCTCTCCTACTTTCCAATAATTGATCTCAAATAACTTTAAACTTAATCCATACCAACACATACCAAATAATACCAAGGCATATCAGTGCATGTCAGGTATGTTAAGACCTTCCAAATGAAAACACGTGCTAAGTGCTAATGTGCATCAAGGAGTGTTACACATGTAATGGAGTGGCAGGGCATGTCAAAGAGTGTTAATGTATGCTAGAGAGTGTTAATGCATGGTAAGGAGTGTTAGGGAGTACTAGGGAAACACAAGGGAGTACAAGGAAAAAATGCATGGAAACGAATGAATATGAGGGTGTGTCAGGGAGTGTCAACAATTTCTAGGAGATCCAAGGAGGGAATGACAAGGTATGCTAGGTAGTGGTAAGGTATGCTAGGGAATATCACAACATGTCAAGAAGTTCCAAAGTGAGCTAGGGAGTTCCAAGGTGTGTTAACATGTGCCAAATAGTACCAAGGCATGCCAAGACATGCTAGGTGTTAAGGCTGTAGGAATTTATTGGGTAAGTTCCTCAGATAGAACACCAAAGGACACCACTCACAAACATATCACAAATCAATACACCAGTATTCTTGACATGGTTAAAACCCTCAAAGAGGGAAATAGTCCATGGCCTGAGCCAACGCGGCCACTTAAGGAGATTTATTAATAAAAGAATGAAAATTTACATAAGCTTCTCTCATGAACGGTTACTTACAAATGACCCTCCATGCTCTTTAAATAGAGATCATGGACCAATCGGGTGTTAAGCCATGGATCAAGTGTTGGTAATACCAAGGAGAGACTGAACCGTCGGATCACTTCATGTCTACAACATATTGTGATCGTCGGATTGTAAGTTACAAATGTACATAGTAAAGAAACACACTTTACCTAACTCTAAACTAGACCAAGTTATACTTAACTATTTCCTATGTGTCGGAATATCCTAATATCCCCCCTTAAGAACAACTTGGGATAGGATTGAAGGATGTACAAATATGACACAATAGGAGAAGGAAGGAGGAATTAGAGCCTATCCCCCGTTAGTGACAACATCTCGAACTCCAACCATAAATTGAAGTTTAGTAAACTTCACCTCTGTGAAAGTCTTTGTAAAGATGTCTGCAACTTGATTATCGGTTGAAAAATATTGTACTTCAAGAACATGGTCATGAATGAGCTTTTTGATGAACAACATGTGCAATTCAACGTGTTTGTTGCGCTCATGTTGGATTGGAACTTTGCATAGTTGAATGGCACTTTAATTATCACACCAAAGTGTAGTCGGATGTTGCTGCTAAAAACCAAACTCTGACGAAGCCACAGGGCTTCCTTTCTATCTTCTACGACTCCATGATATTCTGCTTTTACTGAAGAAAGAAAAATGGAACTTTGTTTCTTGCAAGCCCATGTAATAGGCCCAAAACAAAGAGTGAAGACATAACCTGCAATAGACATCCGATCATCAGGGTCACAAGCCCAATCAGAATTAGTGAAACCAAGGAATAGAGGAGATGCTTCTGCACTGTAATGAATCCCAAGCTGAATTCTAACTTGAACATAAAGAAGTATTCTTTTAGCTTCTTTCCAATGACTTTCATGTGGGTTTTTCATAAATCGAACAATAAGTCCAACAACAAAGGAAAGGTCAGGACAGGTATGGGTCAGATACAAAAGGTTTCCTACAAGCTAATGGGTATAAGGTAGCATCAACTTCAGGGGAAGTACAAGTGAATGAAATTTTGCCTCCATACTGAATGGGAGAAGGGGTTGGCTTACAACCTTCCATGTGAAAGTGGTGTAGAATATCACATGCATACTTGGACTCAGAAATGGAAATACCTTCCTTGGATTGCAAGACTTAAAGACTAAGAAAATAATGCAATTGTTCTAAGTCTGTCATTCAAACTTCTTTTTAAGGCTAGAGTTCACATGGTTTATAAGGTTGGGATCACTACCAGTAAGGATAAGATCATCAACAGAAAGAACAATAATGTTAAGAGAACTACCCACTTTCTTGGTGTAGACAGTATTGTCAGAATGAGACCTATAAGATCTAGTATCTAAAAGAAATCTATCAATTTTGGCATACCAAGCCTGAGGGGCTTGCTTAAGACCATAAAGGGATTTCTTAACCCGACATACAAGGATGGAGTCTATTTATATAAATCCATTAGGTTGCTCCATATAGATTTCTTCATGAAAGTCCCCATGCAAGAAGGCAAATTTAACATCCATCTGAAGGACTTCCCATTTGAAAGAGGCAGCAAGGGAAAGAACAAGGTGGATAGAGTTCATTTTGGCAACAGGGGAGAAGGTTTCAATATAGTCAATGTCTTCAACTTGTGAAAATCCCTTAACAAAAAGACGAGCTTTATGTTTATCAACTTTTCCATTTCGTCCAAACTTGGTTCTATAAACCCATTTACATCTAACAAGTTTTCTTCCCTTTGGAAGAGGAACAAGATCTCATGTATCATTTTCCAAAAATGAACTATATTCTTCATTCATAGTTGCATCCCAATCTAGATGGTCTAAAGCTTTTGCAAAGGTGTCAGGATCATGATTCGCTGAAGGTTGAGTCAGTAAAGAAGAGGCTCTATCGAACTGAGAACTTGTACGTTGTTGATCTGTAGGATCACCTGCAAGAGTACCTACTACATCCCGACTAGCATGGATCCATTTTGGAAGTTGAGGAGCTGAAGGAGGATCTTCCGAAGGTGGGGGAGGATTTTCATCTTCGGTGTCATCATCTGAAGAAGAAATATTTTCAGAAGTAGAAGGGACAGAGAGAGGTGGCACATTCGCTGAACTAGGCTCGTAGACCTATATATTTTCAGTAAACTTTACATCTCTTCTAATGATAACATTTCTGGACTTAAGTGGAATAAGTCTATATCCTTTAACATCTTCAAAATATCCAACAAAAATACATTTTTCACACTTAGGTTCTAAAGCTTTATGTTTCTCATCTGGAATATGGGCCCATAATTCACTTCCAAAAACACAAAAGTGACTTACATTTGGTTTAATTGACCTCCATGCTTCTTCTGGAGTGATTTTCTTTAAAACCTTAGTAGGAGTGTGATTTACTATGTAATTTGCACACTTAATTGCTTTTGCCTAGAAATCAAGACTAAGTCCTTTAGATTGAAGCATATAATTAGCCATTTCCTTTAAGGTGCAATTCTTCCTTTCAACTACAACATTTTGTTGTGGAGTATATGGAACAATATGTTGCATTTGAATTCCATGCTTAGTGCAAAAGTTGATGAATTTGTTGTTAACATATTCTCCGCCATTATCTAATCTTAGCTTCACAATTTGATGTCTAGATTGTTTCTCAACATAGGCGTTAAAGGCCAAGAACATGTTAAATACTTCACTCTTGAGTTTTAAGAAGTATACCCAAGTGCGTCTGGAGAAATCATCAATGAAAGTTAAGAAATACTTGTAACCCGAGAATGAAACAACTTGAAGTGGACCACATAAATCACTATGCACAAGCTGTAAAGGGGTTGAGGTGTGCCAAGAGGCATGTTTTTCAAAACTATTTTGATGATGTTGTTCAAGTACACATCTAGAACAAACACCATCTCTGCAAGATACCATAGGAATACCTGTCACCATATTTTCTTTACATAGATTTTGAAGGGAGCAATAGTTTAAGTGACCAAATTGCTCATGCCAAAGTTTGCTCACTTCGTCATTATGAGCAACAAATACCGATGGAAGAGTTGATGACCCAAAGTTGTTAAACTTATACAACCTTGTAGAATCATCAACAATACTAATAGCTAAAATCTGTTTAGGATCTCTTAGGTCCTTAAATACAACATCGTGAGGTGAAAATTCAATGATTTCACCTTCACCTGAATGAGTTATCTGATATACAAATAGAAGGTTGCAGGATAAGGTTGGAACACGTAACAAATCATTAAATTGACCATTGTCTAGTTGAATAGTTCTAGTCCCTAAGACACTAAGAGATATATCATCACCAACATATATATTTTTGGTGTTACAATCATTTAATTAAGAATAAAACATGTTTTTGTTTTTGGCCATGTGATAAGAAGCTCTATAATCAATGAACCACTCATGGGAGTGAGAAGAAGAAGATATGTTAAGTGCATAACCAGACTGAGATGCTTAACAACCACATGCAAAACATGCAATTCCTGAAGATGAAGTTGAAGTTGAAGAGTGCTCCAAATGGATGTTATGCTTCTTCATTGCTACTTCCAAGGCTTCCATCTTCTTAACACATTTCGATTCTAAGTGGCCATATCGATTACAAAAGTGCCAATGTCCATTAGTCTTCTTCCCTTTGTTTTTATTTTCCTTATCATTTTGAGAGTGAAATTTCTTAGGACCCTTGTTTGGTTTAGGACCATTCTTTTTAGGACACTGCTTCTTAGGATTCTTTGAATTTAGTTGCTGCTGGGCGGCTAAGGCTTTCTTAAAAGAGTTTCCAAGATTAAGAAGACCAAGATGTAAGAGTTTTTCTTGTTCTCTTATATCACAAAAGGCATCAAAAGAAGAGGACTTGTAGTCTTGTACTTGAGAAATAAATGCTTCTCTAGTAGAATGGAAGGTAGAAACAAACACAGAGTAGGTTGGTCCCAACTTAGTAAGAATGGAATAGATAAGGATACCATCTTCTTTCTTAACCTTAACACCTTCCAAAAGAAGTGTAAGGGTCTTGAACTTAGACAAAAAATCTTCAATGGAAGAAAAATTGTTAGGGTCCAACGTAAGAAACTCATTTTCGAGTTGATGGGCTTTAATCTCATTTAATATTCCAAAAACTTTAGTAAGCTTTTTCATTGCTTCATTAGGGGTATCAAGTTCTGCAATATGGAATCTAAGGTGTAGAGAATAGACATCCCTACTAATCCATGTGCTTAATCTTTCCTATTTTCCCATTTGGCTGCCTTATGTTCATCTTTAGGTTTAGTTTCTTGGCCTGATGCTATTTTGTAAAGACCTTTACTTCTAAGTAAATCCACAATGTAGGAGCACCATTGGAAGTAGTTGGTGCTATCAAGAATAACTTGGCATGGAATTTCCATTTTAATATAAACCGAAGTTGTAGATGTTGAACTAAGTGTTCCAATGGAAAGATCTTGAAAAATTAGGCTGATTAAAAAAAATGACTTTGAAAATTCCTTCCTGATGAAGAAGTTATGGCTTTTTGAATAAAAGTTGTTGAAGATGCCGATGAAGTGCGTGAATGTGTGGAAGTGAATGATAATGTTATATTTAAAAAAAATCTCCCCTCTTTCTAAATTTAATCTAATTAGCTCACTTAAAAAAAAAAAAAAATATGTGACCCACTTTTATAAATAAGTGAAAGTCACTTTTACAATGGTACTTTATGAGCTACCTACTAAATTGTAACTTACATAAAAGATAAAGAGACTTTAGAATTATATGTGACTCACTTTTTATAATAGGTTAGAACACTTGTGCATAAAGTAACTTTAAAACATAATTTACATGTGCTTTTTGAAAAAGTAACTCAACAAAAGGAAAGACTTCAACTCAAGACTTATATTCTCATGAAATAACTTTGGACCAAGTGAGCTAGTTCAAAAGGTTAGTAATTTTTGGAAATGAAGAAGGATTCTTTTTTTAGTCATTGAAGCTTTGAGGTGCGTGCTTACTTGAAAAAGCTCTGTTTGCCTACAAAACAAAAAACCACACAACCCAACATAGACATACAAAAAGAAAACAAACCTTATCTCTTGAAGTTAGCTTTTGCCAAAAACTAAATACTTTCCTCAATGTTTCTAATTTTCCAAGATCACACTAAGGTGTGGCGGAAAAGAGCATACACATGAGAAAAATCCTTCCTTTATGTTTCTGATTTGCCCAAATCGCACAGAGTCACGGGGCAAAGAGCATAGCAGAAATGAAAGGTATAGATCCGGTAATAGAAAATAGAGAGATAAATAAACTAAAATAAAGGGAGAGATAAATAGCTAAAACTGCAAATAAAAACTATATACCTCAAGATCTTAAAAATGATGTAGCTAGGGCTCCCAGAAACCTTTTCGTGTGAAACGAAAGGGGTTTCTCACTGGAATAGATGTTCCTAACACATTAGAGCAGTCCTATTGACCCGAAAATGGTCAAAAATAGTAGATCTAGGAAACACTAGTCAGATGCAGTTGTACCAGCTTTCGATTTGGATCACCAACAGATACAACTCTTAAATAGCTCTGATACCATATAGGAATTTATAGGGTGAGTTCCTTAGATAGAACACCAAAGGAAACCACTCAAAAATAGATCTTAAATCAACACACCAATATTCTTGACATGGTTAAAACTCTCAAAGAGGGAAACAATCCATGGCCTGAGCCAACACGACCACTTTAAGCAACTTATTAATAAAATAATGAAAATTTACATAAGCTTCTCTCATGAATGGTTACCTTACAAATAACCCTCCATTCTCTTTAAATAGAGATCATGGAACAATTGGGTGCTAAGCCACGGATCGAGTGTCGGTAATACCGAGGAGAGAATGAACCGTTGGATCACTTCATGTCTAGAACATATCATGACCGCCGGATTGTAAGTTACAAATGTACATAGTAAAGAAACACACTTTACCTAACTCTAAACTAGACCAAATTATACTTAACTATTTCCTATGTGTCGGAATATCCTAAGGCATGCCAGGATGTGCATGGTGCTAGGGTGTAACAACCCCAAGTTAAAATTTCATGTAATAAAGTTAATAAGGGAAAAATAAGACCAAGGTCATGGGACAATTATTCCAAGTTGAATGTTGAGAAACAAAATCATAGTGGACATCACTTGTTGTTTATTATGGCTAAGGAAAATGGCAAAGACATTGGCAAAGGCTTTGAAAAGGAAAAGAGGCTATTATTGGCATTTTTCTATGAAAATAAAGGAAAATAGGAGAAAATGTAATGAAAAGTCGTAGGTTTGCATGAGAAGAAAATTGAAGGAAAATAGTGGGAAAATGAATAAATTAGAGGCATCAATAATAAAAAGGCATCATTGCATCAGTTTGGGGTCTTTTTTTAGTTTGGATTTGAAGTTAGCTGGAGAGAGGAGGAAAGCACCAAGAGGAGAAAGAAAGCAAGAAAGCAAAGGAAGGACAAGGAAATCAAGGAAAAGGAAGGCAAAGGACAAAAAATGAAGGATTGGATCAAGCAGCTTCAACAACAATACTTGCAAGTAACAAGTTGCATGTGTGATTTTGTGGATGTTTTGTGAATGCATGGTACATGAATGTGTGTATTTGGTTCTCTTGTTGTCATTGGCATGGGTTTTTCTAGGTGTGTTAGTGGTTTCATCCTCGCCTTGCCATTTCTCGATAGCCATGCTGTGATGGGATTCATTCTTGGTTGAGATTTGGATTACCTAAATGTTTTGGATCCGGGTGAGGTGGTCTCAGGAAAATCCCAATGCTTGGTGGTGGATATGGTTTTCTTCAGGAATCCCTTAATAGGTGGGTGCAGGCAGGAAAATTCCTTAAGGGATGGTGAATGAATTTTGAGGCATCCAAGCTTGGTTTAAATTTTGTGATCTCAGTACTAGTTTAGGTGAGATAATGGTAGCATGAGGAGGGAGGTGGTTTAACCTCTTGATTCTCTTGGTTGTTTATGTCTTAGTTTATCCCATGAGAACCCACATTCATGCTTGGAATATGCCATGAGGGTGATTGGCTAAAAGAAAATATTGGTTCAACCCAATTTATGGTCAGGTAATTCGTGGAAGTCCCTAACTTGGTTGGATTTTGTATCATTTAATGAGAGTTATTTATCTATTAAATATATGACATAATTGTAATGTTTAATATGATGATTTGATGGTTTTTATGTCATGGTCATTTTCTTGTTATAACCATGGATCTGTCATATACTCTAGCTATGGCTTGTTCATGAATTGATATGTGTTTGGTTGGTTGATGAATGCATGATCTAAAAAATGTTATTGAGGCTATTAAGAGAGGGAATTATACCTTCTTGATGAATCTCATATAAGTTTTAGGCCCATATGTCCAAATATGCATGCATGACCTATAGATTTCATGTTCACCATATGTTTGTTGAAATGAATGTCATAGTTAGGCCTAGTTAGGTCAAGTTATTTATTAAGATTTTTATGAATGGATTTGTATTGGTATTATAGATCATTCTAGAAATTCTTATTAAGCTCTGGCCAGTGGTTGGGAGTCAGACGCTAAAATGTGGCCCAAATTCTAGGGTCGCATGCTCAGAACTGGGAAATCTAGGTTACAATTGTTAGGAGGTAGGGTTATCCATGGGACTGGATGGTCACAGTTGTTGTATTTTCTTGTTCTGTAGGGGACTCAGAGTCCAGGTGAGTGAAAAATATTCCTAGCTTAGGGCTTGGGAACCTATAGTGGTTTTCTAGCTCTTAGGGGTTCTTTAGCTTCTGAGGAAGCTCAACAAAGTTTCAGATGGTCAATTCCACTTCCTTAACTATACTTAGGAGGCTGATTTGTGTTCTAGTATCCCTCAACTCATTTTTACCCTCGTAGGTCAGTTAATGTGGGTAAATGTGGGAGTGGTGGTTGTTGGCTTGATGGGGCCTAACCTAGGTTGAGCTTTAACTGTGCCGACCAACAAAACCCTAACTGCTACCCCTTTTGTCAACAACCTGTGTAGCGCAGGCTACAGTCTCACCTGAAGCAATATTGGGGGATGCCAAAACTGGGTTTGTGTATCAAGAGGACTATGTGATGGTTTCCTCAAGTTCTTACAACTTAGATCTACCTTCGCGCAGATCTAATCCGTTCGACAGATAACTACTGCAACTCTATCTAAATGACCTTCAAATCTTCGTGAATGTACCTAATTGTACTTAACATGCATAAATATTATAGATCTACTAGTTACACACAGTACATAAGCATTCATTCATATAAAATAGATTACAGAGCAAAGACACATAAAAATTTTCAAAAGTAAATAAAAGAACACAGATACATCAATTTCGGCCCAAACCAGTCTTTATTAGATGTAAACGTTCAGATACAAACCTTTTATCCTTGTGCACTGAGTTGCAAGGGCCCACGTACTTAGCATGTGGACTTACCAAGGTCTCTGTGCACTCAGCTATAGGAGCCTTCCTCTTTTTCCTAAGTACATGAAACAAACCTTTCCTATCTTAGCACCTTTCCCTTACAATGATTCTTCTCTTAAAGTTATCTTCTAAGAATCGCTATGACTCAACTTTATATAGCCTTTGCTTTACAATACCATGGTCTACAGACCATGGGAGGGTCTCCAAACAACTCTATCACCTACCCAACTAAGGGACAAAAGCCCCTTTGACTTCTACTAGCTTCGTTCTATGCTTTTCAACATTTCGCAGAGACTTTACATTTGCTACAAAAAATAATACAAAATTGACCCCAGGGACCCCAACCCAAAAGGCCCCCAACAGAAATTGGGTGAATTACCCTCGAGTCACTCAAATGGCACCTCAATCATATTGCAAAGGTCACTGAACTTGACCTACAATGCTGCAATGTCAGCAAAACCCTGTACCACAGCTTGTTGCACTTCCTCTACCAGCATTTTAATAGTCGGCCCCTCTATCGCGAGGCATATCTTCCTTTGATTTTGTTGGAGTGTATTCAACTTTTCGTGGATTAACAGAGTATGCTAACTTTCTTCCTCTATCCATGGCTGTATTTTTTCCTTTAAAATGATCTCTTTCCTCTGTAGCTCTTTAATCTTTTATTGCAGTTGTTTTCCTTCCTGCAATCGAGCGAGGTGTTGAACTGGCACCAAGGTGTGCGTAGTCACCCTGATTTCATCAAACTTCCGCTGTGTCTCCCAAACATTTGTGCCAAGTTTCTATAGGTTTGGATCCTCCTGCAAAGTCGTCGATAGTTCCATGGCCTACTCGAAGATCAGTGTGCAACCTGTGGTTGCTACATCCAAAGTGGCCATGCTCTCTGTGATGGCTACTCTGCATTGCTCGATTTTTGGCGAAGTGGTTGGCTACAATTTCAATTCCAACTCTAAGATATTCATTCGAAATTCAAATGTTATGTGAGTGACCTCATCCTTTGATTCTCTTACTATGGCAGCAAACTTCCGAGTTTTTTCCTCCATGTTCTATCTTCGCACATCTAGTTCTTCCTTTTCTTTTAGCACCTCAGCCTTTTCTGTGAAAACATGCTCATTGTTAATCTTGACACCACTGATGACTGATAGTGCACTCTGCTCCCACATCCTGAGTACATTTGAGACCACCCGATGAAGCACGTGGTGGGTCTGAATAGGTAGCACGACTAAGTTGACACCCACATCCCTGATCTACCTAAGCTGGATGTGTGCTACATATGTATCTGTGTGCAGTGATCCTTTTGGTAACAAAAGAAATATGAGGTCCCGAGTCATGTCTGTGTCTAGTTCCAATGTGCTAGCATGTTGCAAGCTCTCTTGAATCCCACTCGCTTTTCGGACTCTCAACTAAATTCAACCTAGTTGAATCTGAAACTCAGGTAGATCCTCTTGCACGTTCCCCAACGTATAGATGTACTGCTGCTAAAACTATGTCCACAACTCCGTCATTGTGTCTTGGGCCTTGTCGCCGATCTCATCCGAGTTCCCCTCAGTGAGGACCATTGGATCCACATGTGCATGCTTGTTTGACTTCTTCTTCTTCCTTTGCTCTGAAGTCGTCTCATTGGTCTACTTCTGTAATTTAAATGGAATGCTTTGCTCCTCGCCACTGCCTCCTTCCTCCTCCGACCCTTCCTTGTATATAGTATGTTGAGAAGCAGACTCCTTAGCTTCCTGTGTAGCCTCCTTCACGACACCCTCCTTTTCATCAGCTGCCTTAGCAACAACTTCCTTCTTTTCCTATTTTTCTTTCTCTCAGGTTGTTGCTTGCTCAACCTCTTTCTTTTTCTACACTGCCTTCTCACGAGTGGTAGCCTGTACAACTTCCTTTTTCTTCTGCGTTGATGTGGCTTGCATGGACAAAATTTACCAGGTCGTGCTTGTTCCTGCACTGAGATCTGATGGCTTCCTCCACTCAACAGTCCATTTTCCTAGGACTTCTTGTACATCTACATCCATTACTAGGTGTGGTAACTTGTACCATACTTTCTTAGGGTCTTGCCTCGCTTGGATAGATACGTAATGAAATTATTCTTTGAACTCCATGTAGGCCTCGAATTGTCCAAACAATGTTGGTGAAAACCTTGGCCTTTGGCTGATCACAGGGCGCAGGTCCATCTCAACCAGCACCCATAACACTTTCGTCTCCATGACTCTCTTTGGGTCCTTCATTCCCCATAGCGCAACAAACTTCGTGGCCTCTGGTAAATCATCGCCCTATGGAGGGAACTGACTATCTTCTAGAAGCCTCCATGTGATGAGGACAATCAATAACAATAGCTAGGGATAATGGAATTCCTTACCATCGTCTTGCGCTTCGTGAAAATTCAACAAGAACTCTTTGCAGAGGCACTGCGCCCAATTATACTGCACCCCCTTCGCACACTGTGTAGCTAATGAAATAACTGGTACTGACACCTCATCTGCACGACACCTTCTCATAATCTTGCAAGACAATATCTGGGCGGAAAATTGCACCCCCTAGTCAGTGATGTAATAGATAGAATATACGCATGACTTCTTCACTAAGCCATACTCATGCTTCATTTTGTATGAGATTTGTTTCTCTTTGCTCTTACCTCCAATCTCCTTGTGGGATCCAACCCTTGGTAGGGAAAACTTGTGATCCGATCGATCAACATATCTCTGATGGGGATGGGCTTTCCCATCCAAAGACATCCATCATACAACAACATAAGCAATTGGTGTACCTATACTATGTTCATAGTGATTTGGCTAAAGTGTGGTACCCACAACATATTCAGCAACCTGACGTTTTCAACCCTCATGACCTAGGTCATAGTCTCTAGTCATGTGACTCCAGTCTCCTCATAGTATATCTTCACCAAATATTTATTTTTCACCAAGTGCGGGAATTTCTCCTAATTAGATAGACCCCAATTTTCCATTTTGAGGGTGTGAATGCACCCTAACAACACGCCTTCAAAGGTTACATTCTCTAGAAATAGCTGTGTGGTGACCATAAAATTTCTAGAATCTAGATCCTTGGGTACCTTTGCTTTTCCCTTTCGTGGAGGGGTATACTTTGGGAGCCTAGTGATAGGCTCACCCTCCTTAGCATCAAAATATTCAACCTCGTCGCGAAGCTCCTCTTCGTTCAAATCTAGGGGTTCGTATGGCTATTTTCTTTGTCCATCTTCCCTTTTTGCTGAACCTCTGTAGGGTTCTTCCTCGGTGATTGAGTCATCGATATAGCCTTTAGTTTCTTCTATTTTTCCTTAGCAACAGATGGTTTAGGCCTAGGAAACCTTAGCTATGTAGGCACAAATGGTGTAGCTTCCCCTGTTGACGCAATTTCAAGGGCTGCGACATTAGAGACAGCAGATTCGAAGGCAACAACTTCTGCTAGATTAGTTGCAGTCATTTGCTCAAGGATGAGCTCACGGTTCCACTCAGGAAAATTTGCGAATGCCGTATGTGACACAATTTTCTCCCAATATTCTTGATTCATAGGTTTCAGACAACAGGACTTAAAAATAATTTTTAGATGACAAAGTGTTCTATTGTAGGAAAACATGCTAGAATTATAGGTAATTTCGAATTCAAATATGATTGTTCCCTCCAAAATCCTATCATAAATGCATCTTTGGCAGTGAATTGCCAAATATTTGCGTCATAAATGCATCCTACCAGCTCCCCCTAATGGTATTTTATCCATCCAACCATCTTTAGTGCACCCATTGGCTATTTTTGGACCCATCTACGAAGCACCAACCTTCATGGCGTAGCTCTCCGGGCGCAGCTCCTCCTAGTGCACTTCTAGCTTTCCTCGTGCAGCCCTATTACTTTATTTTCTCAGTCTTTAGGTAGGGTAGTTTATAGTCCCATACTCCCTCGTAGCCGCCTGGATTACTAAGACTGTCCTACTATCATGTAGTCATTGTGCAGGGACAAGATCCCCTTGATATAACTTCAATCGACTCCAATTGACTCTTCTTGAGAATATCTCCCCATTCAGCTTCATAAGCTAAACTACACCACCATTTGTAATTTCCTTTACTACCTAGGGCCCCAACTAGTGCATTTGAAACTTCCCAGGGAACTTCGTGAACTTGCTATCATAAAGTAAGACCAAATCATTTACCTTGAAGGTGTGTAACTTAATATGTTGATCGTGCCATGCCTTTTATCACTCATTTTGCATCTGTTGGTGAAATCCTGCTAAGAAACTATCTTCTTATAATTCCAACAACTGCACAAGACTCTCCTCCATAGTCTTGTGGTTTGCCATATTAGTCAATTCTGCAATTCACAAACTCGACACAATATACTCCATGGGGATCATAGCCTCTATCTCATAGACCAATCTGAAGAGAGTTTGACTTGTTAATTTCTTGCACATCATCATATATGCACATAGGACCGCTGGTATGCACACATCCCAATCGTTCCTCTGCACATTGTAGACCTTTACTAATGCATTCTCTAATATTCGATTGAATGCTTCAACTGTACCATTTTCTTGAGGATAATAGGATGTACTCTTTTGATGATAAACCTGAAATACTTCGACCATCGCGACAATAATTTCATTGAGGAAATGCATACCCCTGTCACTCATCAGTATCTTAGGACACCGAAACCTTGTCAAGACATACTCAAATACGAACTTCATGGCTGTAGCAGTGGTAGAATATTTCACCGGTTGTGCCTTTGCCCACTTCGTTAAGTATTCAGTTGCAGTAATAATATACCACGCCCCAATCTTTTTCCTTAGTGGCTATATTGGACCCACAAAGTCAAGAACCCACTTGTCAAACACCTATAATGAAATATGAGGATTTAAAGGCAATTCATGCCTTCATGATGCTTTTCCCATCTTCTGACATACATCAAATGCCATACAATATGCCTTAGAATCCTTATGTAGCCTTGGCCACCATAATCCTGTGTGCCGAATCTTCTGTGTAGGTTGTAGGCCTACATAGTGTCCTCCTGCCACTCCTCCATGTGCTTCGGTGAGGATACTTGACTACGAACTACTTGTTCTGTAGAGTATAATATCCTTTTGGGGATGTTCTAGTTGTTATAAATTGAATTATATTAGCAAAGTGGTCATTTACGACGCATACAACAAAGAGTTGTGCATCTGAAAACCCTTCTTCCAAACTAGTTGGTTCTTCACCTGTCTCAATACGAGATAGATGGTCTGGTCCTGCATTCAACTATCTAGGTTTCACAATCACTTCAAAATCATATTCTTGAAACAACAATAACCACCTACAAATCTCCCCCCCCACCACAGGATTTTGGACCAGGTGCTTGAGAGCAGAGTAATCTATATACATTTTGAAATGCGCGCATAACAAATAATGTCGAAAATTGTGTAGTGCGTAAACCATTGCCAATCCTTCGCACTTTGTAGTTGAATGATTCTTCTCAGCCTTTGATAGTTTCATGTTCGTGAAGTCTATAGGGTGATCGATCTCAACTTCGCCAAGTTGGATCAATACCACACCCAACGCAATACAAGAGGCATCCACATGCACATGGAATTATTTCTTCCAGTCAGGGAACACTAAAATAGGTGCAGTCACCACCTTTTCCTTTAACACATCTAGACTGCACTGACACTCTTCATCCCAGTAGAATCTTTCATCCCTCTTCAATAATTTCTCCATCGACATAGTTATCTGTGCATAATATTTGATGAACTTTCTATAGTAACCAATATGCCCAAATGTTGCGTGCAACTGCTTTACATTCTTTGGAGCGTCGAAATTGAAAATGATTGCTATATTTGTAGGATCTACCATTAATCCATGCTTCCAAACCACATGACTTAACAGTATCCCACAGGGCATGCAAAAGATACAATTCTTCAAATTTAGAGCAATTTAGTATATGCGACAAGTATCCAACATGAGGCGTAGACTTGGAACATGGTGTTTTACCAACCCAAACATAGTCTAGTCATCAAAATACACTTCTAAGAATTTATGGATAAATTCTTTGAACATTGCAATTACAACTCTCGAAAAGATCATGGGCACATTTTTCAGCCTGAATGGAATCACTATGTATTGGAAGCATCCCCACTCCATTGCGAAGTTCGTCTTGTTGTGATCCTTTGGTGCAATATTAATCTGATGATATCCTCAAAATCCATCAGTGAACAAATAAGCCTCCTTCCCTCCAACATTCTCCAAAACTTCGTTTGTAAATGATGTTGGAAATGGGTCGTGAATGGATGCATCATTCAGCTTCCTGAGGTCTACGCATATTTTGATTTCACCCCTTTTTTCTTCTCTTGAACTACCATAGGGCTCATCCAATAAGATTCTTCTACTGGCTCAATAATTCTTGCTTATAGCATTTTGTCTAGCTCTTTGCACACCCTTTTCTTATACTTGGGATTCAGCCAGTAAGGTCTCTGTTTCACCTGATTTAAAGTGATCTTCATCACTCCCAGATCCCATACTATTCCCTTCAGGTCCAAGAACTTGGTAGGAAACAATTCCTGGTATTCGCGTAGCAGCTCCGCAACTTTATCAAATGTATCTTCATCCCAATAATCTCATATCTTTGCAAAATTAGGCTCTGTGTTAGATCCAATTATTACATGCCTCGTCTTCAAAGGTTTTGATATATCAAGGTTCTATTCTTTAGGTCCTTCAACCTCGCGTTGTCATTCAGTGTTTGGAATATTGATTTTTTGTGGATCATCATCTTCTTCTTCTATAGTCACATTGCAGCATTCAGGTGCATGGCATAGCTATGTACTCCAATATGGTTGAACCCATTCTACTGGCTCCTCAGGCATTTGAAAGATAGTGGCCTTAATATTCTAGAGCACTTCATCAATGCACTCAAACCCATCCTCGAAGCTGAAATTTAATAATAAGCTTTCCCTCAAGATATCCCATTTAGTTTTCCCATGGCATAGCTCTGTTTCCAAATACTAGTTCATTGGGATAGTATTGAGGGTATGACAGAAGACATGTAACCATTCTAGCCGTGGATCTTCTCTTGAGGCTTTAGTCCATCGTACCAAGTACTCACGCAGATCATCCTTTCCACTATATTTCTTAGTCATCCAGGTGTTAGCATATCCAAACCTTAGCTTCATCATCTGCTTATATTCCTTCAAGTCAACAAAGATTTCCTTATGTGTACCCCACCAACGGGCAAGCATATTACATAATGCCAATTCAAGTGTCTAGAATCGATGTTCCTTAGGCACTTCCTTTTCAAATTCATCCAAAAATAAATTATCATCATTTAAACCATCATAATGAAGGAGTTTTCTTATCTCCATAGATACACACCGTAGCAATTTTGCCATCATATTGCAATGTAGCATAGAGACCTCATGCAACCTATTTTGCCAGTGTTCAAGCTCTTCATTTGAGTCTGAGGTATTGGAGTTGTCTCTATCCAATGCGATTCGTCCATCTACAGTGGGAGTGATCCAATCTTCATCGTGCACAGTAATCTTGTAGATTTGATCCAAATCATCATCCTCCTCATAGTCGCGAACCGATTCAGTTTACCATGCTCCTTTAGCAGGGTCTAGTGGCACAATAACCTTGAGTGCCTTCTTCTCAAATTTCATCTTTCGCTTCTTCAAATTAATCACCTTATCCATGTCGAAGGCCCAATCAATTCCTAGAAGCATAGGGTAAGGATTGTTACCCCACCCCATAGGAATGGTCTTCTATTGATTGGCCATGCGTAGTTGTATAGGATACCATTGTAGCGCATGTCTCCCCATCTTTTCCCCTGTCTTCTTAGGCATTACATTCACATTATAACCCAAATCCAAGATTAATTGGTCCATCTCATACTCCTCAATCTACGCGGTTAACCTCATCTCGCGCCTAATCTGTTTCTTGTGTTTACCTAGTTTCCTCAGAGTGCGATGTTCTGTAGGAATCTTATTTTTTACCGTGCAATTTTCGATTAGCTCCTGAAGACCTTCGATACCTTCTGATCTCTCAAGAACTTCATACAAGTTTTGAGAAAAGTGCCCAGCAGTGAAGGATTCACATCTTGCACTTCACTATTTCCAGCTGATTTCTCTTGACTCCATGTTGTAGAAGCTTAAGAAAAATTCTTCTTTTCCTCCATAAAATTTTATTTAGCTCAGTTTAGGTCAAACCCGATCTCCCTTTTAGCAACCTTGCACACCCATCCTTGGGTTTTTGGCTTCTTTCCCTTATCTTCTCCTGAGGCCATACCACTACGCGTTATGATATTAATAGTATGGTCTTATTCGCGAGGCTCTACCCTCATCATATGGATTTTCTGTGTAGGTTGTTGCCTTTGTGTCTTGTTTTCTTGCATCTTTGCTATAAGTATAGGGAAATATTCTATCACATGATTGAATTCTCTACAATACTAACAAGATGGATGCATTGGGTTTTGAGAGTCGTGTGCAAAATGTCCAGCTTCACCATAGTCATAACAAATAACTTTCCCACGACCTCTGCTAGCCCCTCCTCCTCTTCCTCTTCCATAGCCTTGAAATTCTCTGCGCACTCCACCCATGCTCTAATCTTGAGGCCAATTTTTCGCTTGCATTTGATAGGTATGGGTTCTATCCATCATTTATTCATAGCTTGGACAATGGTGCTCATCATGACCTACATACTTGTAGAAATTGCAAAACAACTGTTGGGGGGTCTGTACAAACTTTTGTAGTAGACGACAATTGTTTGTTGCATGTTTTCCTGTAGCCTCACAAATAGTGCACCATGGTGCTGCCCTTGTGCTTGGCCCAATAGTATTTTTTGGCTTGATGGGGACTACCCCTCCCTAATAAGATAATTTTGATAAAATAGGTAATGGTCCTTATCGTCACTGTGGCCCTTGCATTTCAAGAAAAAAACTTCTGCATGAACCTCAAGCTCGGCTTCCTTTCCCTTCTTCAGGCCTTGCAACTCCAGGTGCAAACTTTCCAATTGCAAGTGAATCTATTGTACTCCAAAGTTCGTATCTTGTACTGGCGAGGCTTCCAACCTCATCGCGATCTATATAACGTCTACTTGCATTACTATCTTCGGCTGCGATAATGGTAATATTAGGTGAGGTAATAATGAAGCAATGTACCAGTATTTGTCTTGATCATCTATGATGTTCATATTAGCTTGCCAGATCAGGCATTTTAGCCTATGATCAAAATCCCATGAGGATTCGTTTACCCTATGATGTATCTCCTTAATCTTTGTGACCGACTGTGCCTGGGACTTAGGCTTCTTAAACTCACTATTCAATGCTTGCTGAGTCTCTGCCAACGTCGTACCAGGTCTATCTTGACAGAACTTGATATACCAAGTCAACTCCCTATGCTATATTATTGTGACCAGCTACACTTTACTTGGGTTATCATTGAAGATATTTTGTGTTATCCACACAACATTTGCAACAAACCATAATTACTCGGGTTCTTCGCTTCCTACTACTTCAAATATCATCATCTCCATTGTGATTTCCATGTTGAATGATGGAGGCAGAGGTGGAGGTGGAGGTGAAGGTGTAGGTGTATGCGGCAAAGGTGGAGTGGATGGATTAGGTATCCTTCGGATACCTTGAATTACCAACTATAGAACACTTCACGGTGTATTCAGAATAGTTCCTTCGTCGTCGCTTGAAGAGGATCCCAATAATAGATTATATTTAGATATTGATTCTCCATTCCTTCTAAAGGGCTTTCTGCTTCGCGTAGTTCCAAACATCAAGGTAATGACCTAACAAAATTTTCATACAACAACATCTTAATCCAAGTTTTCAAATATTTTAAATGCATACCTCTTGGTCCTTTGAAGAGTTTGCACTTTGCTTTGCTATACTGATGGACATATCAATCGCAAGCTCAGTGACAAATCCTCCTATGATACGATCAATCAAGTGATCAACAACTTGCACGGTATTATTTTTTGAAGCTTCCAAGCACCTTACCAGCTATGGTGTCCACACAATAGGACCATCAAGCCTCCACGTATCCTGACTGTTTGCCAATATAGACAGCCACTCATGTAGTTTGTGGGGAAAGAAACAAAAAAAAGCTTCATTTTCGTCCGTGTACAGGTATCTATTCAACAACTGTTCCTTGGATAATCATGGATTTCTGTTCTTCTGAGTTGCAAACATGTGTTATTTCCGATCAGGCCACTTTTCAATTTCTTTCTTAGTAGGAAACTAGTTATTTAACATCACACATTCCTCAGATAGGTCACGGTCCCAAAAAAAAACCATTTGTTGGGTTGATGGGACTTGACATAGATTTAGCTTTAACTACGCCAACCAACAAAAGCCTAACTGTTGGTGCTTTTGGCAATAATCTACGTAGCGCAGGCTATAGTCTCACCCAAAGCAACATTGGGGGATGCTAGAACTAGGTTTTTGTATCCAGAGGCCCGTGTGATGGTTTCTTGAAGTTCTTACGACTTAGATTTTCCTTTGCGCAGATCTAATCCTTCGAACAGATAACTACTACAACTCTTTCTAAATGACCTTCAGATCTTCATGAAGGTACTTACTTGTACTTATCATGCATAAATATTATGGATCTTCCAGTTTCGCGTAGTAAATAAGCATTCATTCATATAAAACACATTACAGAGCGAAGATACATAAACTTTGCAGAAGTAAATAAAAGAACACATATGCATCAATTTAAGCCCAAAATAGTACACTTGGACTGGATGGGCTAGATGCATGTTGGTATGCATGTATTGCCATGGTTTCGGTTATCATGCATGAGGTCATTGCATGAAGTTAGTGTGTCACGCATGATTTCAACATATTGATATGATTATTCATATATATATATATATATATATATATATATATATATCATGTTATTGTGGACTAATTTTGCAGATGAGATAGCCTCTTGTGAACGTCATTGATGTATGATTTTGATTATGGGGCCTATTTGGTTTATCTAAAATGGTATGGTTGTAGGAGGAACAAGATTAGAGATGATGAGAAAAATGGTGGACTACAGTTCAAGTGACTCTCCCCACAGATCAATTGAGCAGTAAGGAGATGAGTACTCACCTTATATAGGAAATACATTGAGGAGTTTTAGGGCAGAGATCAAAAGTTGCAAGGAAGACAATGACATGTTGGTTGAGGCTCAAGAAAGACTTGCAAGGGCTTAGGAAAAGCAGGCAAAGCTCAATGCAGTGATCCTTCCCAGATTTCTAGACTTGCAGAGATAGGGAAAATAAAGTATTAGTTAAGAACAAGAAGAGAAGACTAAAGGGACATATGGTAGCAGGCCTCGGTTAGGATATATGTTGGATAGGTGTGACATAGTCAGAGGTGGCATATAATTAGATACACATGATAGGAGGACTGGTATGTGTGGGTTTCACTCTAGTTCCTCATCCAAGAGACATTATGACCATCATCACTGCCATCATCCCTATAAGAGGAATGATTACTTTCCATAGGAGTTAAAGAAACTCAAACCTACTACATTTGATGGATAGATGAATAATTCTAAAGATGTAGAGGCATGGTTTCTTGGGTTGAATAAATTCATCAGAGTACATAATTATTCAAAGAAGATGAAAGCCAAATTAGCTACCTTCAGTCTTAAAGGGAAAGAAGATATCTCGTGGGAAGATGTGAAAAATGTTAGAGGCATTTGAGAAGAAGAGTTGATATAGGATGAGTTCAAGGGACCCTTGAAGAAGAAGTAACTATCTGAGACATATTATGTTAATATAGCTAAGGAGTTTTATGAGTTGTAAATGGGTTACATGACAGATGATGGGTATACAAGCAGGTTCATGGAGTTGTTGAGGTATGTGCCGTACCTCAAGGATGAGAGAGAAAAGGTTCAAAGTTTCATCAGAGGGTTGTCAATAACATATAGAGACCAAATTGAGTTTGATGAAGCTTAGTTGTAAGAGGAATCCATCAAGAAACTGAAGCATTATTATGATCAATCAAAGTGTAAAGCTGAGCCTAAGAGTGATTTGATGGGAAATGGGAAATTTAAAGTGAAGTGGTCCTGAAGTAGGCAAGACCCCATGTTGGAGGTGAGAAAGAAATGTTGCTCCTTACAAGAAGCTCAATGCAACAGAGAAGGGACATGGACCTCATTCTGGAAAGCATCATAATAGAGGTGATGTTAAGGGACCATTTCAGTGTTGGATTTGTGGAAAATATCTTCACAAGAAGGATTACCGATTGTACCAGGGTGGAAGACATCAGATCTATAGAGCTCAAGGGGTGTAGACAATTGGATATGTTTTCCACAACAATCCTCAGATTTATGCAACTATGGACAATAAGCAGGTAGATCACCAGGAATCCACTATTGACATGGAAGGTAAGTTATGTGATCGAGTTGTTTCTATTTTTCTTGACCGTGGATCTAATTATAGTTATGTTAATATTGACCTCGTGGAAAAGTGTGGTTTGAGAAAAGAAGTGCATGCTGAGTCTTCGTTGGTGTAGTTGGCTACAGGTACTAAGAACATTTCTACCGATTAAATGAGAAAATGAACTAGTACCCATTTTTTTGAGGCAACAAAAAATTACATGATTTTGAAAAGTGGTGATGCAAAATACATTTTTTTTTAAGCATATTTTTGGCATTTTAATTTTTTTATGTATCAAGTATGAACATTTTTTTAAAAACGTTCGAGATTTTCATCTTGATTTTGAAAAGTGTTGATGCAGTATCAACAATTTTTTAAAGAGTTTATTTTGACACTTCAATTTTTTTTTTTTTTTTAATGTATCAAGTATGAATGTTTTTTTTAAATGTTAGTGATTTTCATCTTGATTTTGAAAAGTGTCAATGCAACATCAACCCTTTTTGTTTAGAGAGCTTATTTTTTACACTTTAAATTTTCTAATGTATTAACTGTGGATATTTCTTTTAAATGTTTGTGGTTTTCATGTTGGTAATAAAACATAAAATAAAAATAAAAAACATGACAAAAAAAACTCAAATAATAAAAAATAAATAAAAAAACAAAAAAAACACCCACAAAAATGTAACAAAAAATCAAAATTAAATTGTAAAAAAAAAGAGAAAAAAAATATTAAAAA
>APFE031446022.1:100600-111566 GCA_000404065.3 Pinus taeda | reverse complement strand
TATTTTTCATTTTTATTTATTTATACATTTATTTTTTATTTTGGTTTTTATTTTTATTTTTTTCTACAGGACTTGTGTTGATGGTCGTCTGGCAACCCAATCCCATTATGGGCATTTTGGTAGTTGATTTTAAAATTTTCGTTATAATGAATCGAGTTTGTCCCCACAATGTATCAATTTCATGGTTGGCCTTTAAGTTTTCATTACAACGGATCGATTTCATCTGCACTGCGTATTAATTTGATGGTTGATTTTTAATTTTTTGTTGCAATGTATCAACTTGTCCTACACTAAGATTTTAAAATTGGTATATATTTAGTATTTAAAGAATAAATTACCCTTGGGTGTTCATTTTTAAAGTTTTTTGGCATAAAATTTTTCCATAATGTCATTCTTGAAATATTTTGAAAACTTGAGATTTTTTTGTAGTCATAAACTTTGGTTTTAATTACATGGTTGAAAAATTGTCAAGATTTTAATGTTTTTCTAAGTCATGATATTTTATTTTTAATGCTATGGTTGAAGACAATTACAATTTTAGGGTTTTTTAGAGTCAAGATATTTTATCCTTCACAACATGGATGGAAATTGTTGTAATTATCAAGATTTGAGATATGATATTTTATCTTTAACAACATGAATGAAAATTGTTGGAATTATCGGGATTTGAGATATGATATTTTATCTTTAACATGTCTGAGAATTGTTGGAATTTTACAGTTTTTCAAAGTCCGGATATTTTATCTTTAATTCCATTGCTAAAAAATGTCAAAATTGTAACTCAATTTTTTATTATTATTCCAGAATCAACAGTTATTTTTTTTAAGGTGTTTTTTTCATCCATTTTGCAAAGCAAAATGGTTTTTACTTCCATTTTAAGAAAATGTAGAAAATTTACCCTAAAAAAATCATTATGGAATACACAATTTTCATTTTTGTGTTGTTTTTTCATGTTTTTTAGGGTTTTTGGGCTAGAGTACTCGTTTTGAGGTAACATTTCTCGTTTGATTGGTAACTATGTTTAAGAAGAGAGTTCATCATTGGGTAAGAGCTTGTGCATTTGAACTAAATGCTATGTCTACATCAACACATCTAAATATGCTTTCATTGGGATCATATATTGTGCTTTTGGATATGGATTGGTTATACCTCCACAGGAGAAAAGCAGATTGTTTTGATGAGGCTATTAGGTGCCTAGATGATAATGGGGAAAAGAGAACCTTGCAAGGAAAAAAGAAGCCTACATCAGTGAGGATGGTTACAACTAGGAAGGCTACGCACAGTTGAAGGAAGGGGTTTGTACTATTTGCAATTCATATTTCCAATGACAAGAATAAGGATTTTGAGGATGTAGAAGTCCACGAGAGGTACCTTGTCTTGCAACAGTTTCAGGATCTATTTCTAACAAGTACTTCAGATTTGCCTCCCTAGAGGGAAGTGGACTTTTCCATTTAGTTAGTACTAGGAGCCACACCAACATCAAAGGCACTTTACAGGATGAGCACTCTAGAGTTACTGAACTTGAGGTTACAATTGAAGGAAATGCTTGAAAAGGGATACATTTGAATAAGTGTATCACCTAGGGGTGCACTGGTATTGTTCATGAAGAATAAGGATGGTACTCTTAGAATGTGTATTGATTTTTGGTAGTTGAATAAGGTGACAATCAAAAACAGGTATCCATTGCCAAGGATCGATGACTTGTTTGATTAGTTGAAGGTAAGCAGCGTTATCAAAGATTTATTTGAGATCAAGATACCATTAGGTGCACATCAAAGAAGAGGATATCTACAATACTGCTTTTTGGACCAGGTATGGGAAATATGAGTTTTTTGTGGTTCCTTTCAGTTTGACTAATTCTCTATATACTTTCATGTGCTTGATTAATAATGTGTTTTGCCTTTACTTGGACAATTTTGTGATAATATTCATTGATGATATATTGATATATTCTAAGAATGAGGAAGATCATGTAGAACACTTAGCAACAATATTGAGATTGATAAGAGAGCATCAGTTGTATACCAAGCTTATAAAATGTAGTTTCTTTTAGAGATAGGTAGATTAATTGAGACATGTTGTTTCCAAAGAAGCCATAACAGTGGATTAGGAAAATGCAAGAGCTATCATGGAATGGGAAGCTCCTAGGAATGTTGATGAAGTGAAATCATTCATGGGGCTAGAGTTTTACTAGAAGCACTCCATGAATAAATTCTCATAGACTGCCTATCCTATTACATCATTGGAGAGGAAAGGAAATAAATTTTAATGGACAGAGGAATGTGTAGCTAGTTTTGAGTAGTTGAATTATTTGCTGAAAAATGCTCCAGTTTTAAAGATTGCAAATCCAGATAAAGAGTTCATGGTGTGTACAAATACTTTCAAGAGAGGAATTTGTGGAGTCTTGATGCAGGAGGGATAGGTGGTGTGATATGAGTTGAGAAAGATAAATTAGCACAAACATAACTATGTGACTCGTGATATTTAGTTGGAAGCTATTATTTGTGCCTTGAAGATGTGGAGGCATTATCTTCTTGGTAGGATATTTATTTTGATGAGTGACCATAGTGGAATGAGGTATCTATTTGACCAACCTAATCTGAATGTGAAGTATGCTAGATGGTTGGATACCTTAGTGAGTTTTTCTTTGAGATCAGATACATTGAAGGAAAGGAGAATAGGGTTGTAGATGCTCTCAATATAAGAGTGCAGGTAAACCATGTTGAAGTTATGATATTTTATGGGACAGATTTGGTGGAGTTGGTCTTGTAGGCAGGTAAGCATGATGACACATATCATAAACTTAATCATAGGTTACAACAAATTACAAGTGTTCAAGATATGGATTATCATCTGATGTCAAATGGCTTGGTGAGATTTAGGGACATGATCTATGTGTTGGATGACAATGAGCGCAAGAAGCTTATCTTGAGGGAGCTTCATTCCAGACCATATTTAGGTCACTTGAGAGATCATAATATGTTGATAGTTGTGAAGAAGTTCTACTATTGGCCAAATTTGAAGAAGGATGTGGCAAAGTTTTTTTCTAGATATATAGACTGTTAGTCGGTGAAAGATGAGTGTAAGCACACAACTAGTTTGTTACAGCCTAGTCTGATTCTAGAGTGGAAATGGGAGGTCATTTCCATGGATTTCATTACAGGTTTTCTGAGGACATCGAAGTAGCATGATTTCATCATGGTTGTGGTTGATAGGTTGGGCACGGTAGCTCACTTCATTCTAGTGAAGACTACTAATTCATCTAGTAAGGTATCTTAGATCTTCATCAGAGAGATAATGAGATGGCATGGTATACCTAAGAAGATCATGTTAGAAAAAGATGGCAAGTTCACTTCCAAGTATTGGAAGGATTTATTTGTAGGTTTTCATACATATTTGGCCTTTAGTACAAATTATCATCCACTGAACGATGGAAAGATAGAGGGGGTCAATAGGAAACTGGAGGACATGTTGAGAATATATGTTATGCAATAATAGAGGAGGTGGGAGGATTATCTTCTAATAGTTGGGTTTTCTTACAAAAATGGTTATCAGGAGTCACTAAGGATGAACCTACTTGAGGCACCTTATGGTTAGAGTTGTAATATGCCCATCAGCTAGAGTGATCCATTGAACATGGTGTTGATAGGGTTGACAAGTTGGAGGAAATGGAAAATGAAATGTAGGTTATCAAGAAGAATCTAACGAAAACATAGTATAAAAAAAATATTTATACAGATCAACACATGAAATTTCAGTAGTTTCTATTTGGGGAGCATGTGTACTTACACATCAAGCCCAAGAAGAGTTGCTTGTCGTTTGGATCATGTGCCAAGTTGGCACCTTGGTATTGCAGGCCTTTCAAGATCCTTGAGAGGATTGGAACAGTGGTCTACAAACCTGTACTACCTCGGATAGTGAAATTCCATGATGTTTTCCATCTTTAATTTTTTAAACAATATGTGAAAGATGTTGATCATGTGATTGATTAGTTTGTATTGCAGGTTGCGCCAGAAGGAGAATTCCAACTAGAACATTAATGCATATTGCAGTGGAAATAGATCACGCTAGAAAACCAAGCAATTGAGCAAGTTAAACTGTAGTGGAAGCACTTTGAGCTTGATGAAGCCTCATGGGAGATGGTTGATAAAATTTGGGTTGTGTATGCTTAATTATTTTCCGGTGGAGGAAAATGACTTTTTGGTATATGTACATATTTATGTATGGTTTTTATTGTAAATACCGTAATGAACTATGTCATAAAGCTCCAATAAGCAGTATGGTTTTCATGTTGTGATGTTTTTCATGATGTTTTTTATTTTGAGCATGTTGTTCATTGTAGATACCACATCAAGCTATGTTATAAAGCTCCACGGGTAATTTTTTTTCAGTGGTCTTGTTGGTTGTAGTTGTCATTAAACACAAAGGGTAGTGTTTCCCTAAGGAGGATGGTTTTGTAATAGCCATGGGATAAAATTTCATGTAATAAAGTTAATAAAGGAAAAATATTACCAAGGTCATGGTAAAATTATTCTAAGGTCTTAGGAAAATCCCAAGGTTTGGGGGTGGAGATGGTCTTCTCTGAGAAGCCCTCAACAGGTCTATGGAGACATGGAAATTCCTCAAGGGATAGTGAAGCCATTATGAGGAATCCAAGCTTGGTTTGGTTTTGTGATCTCGGGACCGATTTAAATGAGATCACTGTAGCATGAGGACGAGGGTGGTTTAACCTCTGGATTCCCTTGTTTTTTTTATGTCTTGGTTTATCAAATGAGATCCCACATTCATGCTTTGAATATGAAATGATAGTGATTGGCTAAAAGAAAGATTTGGTTCAGGCCAATCTATGGTCAGGTGGTACGTGGAAGTCCTTGACCTGGTTGGCATTTGTATCATTTAATGAGAGTTATTTCTCTATACAAATATATGAATCAATTGTACTAGAAAATATAATGATTTGATGGTTGGTATGTCATGGTCACTATGATGATTATTTGCTCGCTATAAGCAGGTATCTGTTATATACTCTAGTTATGGCCTATTCATGAATTGATATGTATTTCATTGGTTAGTAAATGCATGTGATAATTTTTTTTTTATTGTAGCTATTAAGAGAGGGAATTATACTTTCTTAATGAATCTCATATAAGTTTTAGGCCCCTATGTTTAGATATGCATACACGAACTTTATAATAATAATAATAATAATAATAATATCCATTTTTAAGGTCACAGCCAAGCCAGACACCAAATTGGTGTATGAGACCCCCTGTTTGTGGGACAAGGGACCCACCTCCGCGCAGCGATTTGACTGCTAAGTCTACGAAGGCATACATACTCTACCCCCCTCTGGTTTTGAACCTGTTACCTCTTAGGAGGAAACACGTGCTCTTAACCATTAGGCCCACTCAAGCTGTATATTTCATGTTCACGATATGTTTGTCGAAATCAATTTCATGGTTAGGCCTGGTTAGGTCAAGTTATTGAATAATTTTTGTATGAATGGATTTTTTCTGATGTTATATATTATGATAAAAAGTCTCATTAAGTTCTAGGTAGTGGTTGGGAGTCAGGCCCTTATAAGGTGGCTCAGATTCTAAGGTTGCATCCTCATAATTGGGAAATCTAGGTTGTAGTCGCTGGAAGTTAAGGTTATCCATGCGAATAGAGGTTCACAGTCACTAGCTTGCCCTGTTGTGTAGGTTATTGGGAGTCTAGGTTAGTGAAAAAGATGCCTAGTTGAGGGCTTGGGAACCTGCAGTGGTTGTTTAGCTCCTGGGGGTCTTGTAGCTACTAAGGAAGCTCACCAAAGTTTTAGAGGAAGTTCGTACTTTCATCCTTCTGCTCATAGTAGGTTTCCTGCCAGTCCTTGATGTGGGGGGTTGCTTTGAGAAGTGTAAAGGTGATCTTTTCATGACCAGAAAAATCATGAACGGAAAAATATCCTTCTAGCAAATTTAGCCATTTATCTATAGCGTTTGCATCTATCTGACCCTCAAATATGGGAATTTCAAAGTTAACATGTACCTTAAAGGGTGTGACACTTCCAGAGTAGTTGTCAGAAGTAGATGCATCACCCCTAGGTAGCCGCTGAAGCATCTAGGCAAAGTTGTCCATCATTGCGTTCTTTTGTTGCTCGAGGGCTTCATCAAGCAAGATTTTGATAGGATCTCTTACCCCCTCGCCTTTCTTTTCATCCACCATGGGAGGTCATTGGGATTTGTGAGGTTGGTCTGCAAATGTTCGATTAGTTCAAGCCCTAACTCCTTATATCTTGACCTCGTTGGGAAAATGCAAAGAAAAATAGAGAAAGAGTAGACCCCTATGATACCACTGATCCATATTTAAACCGGAACGAAACAAATTACAAATATAACCATACATACAAAGATGTAGTAGAAATAACACTTCATTTCATTAAGATCAAATACTGAAATATGCTTACAAACAAAATGGAAATAATACTAGCTTAGGCGATAGTAGCGTATATTTGTGAAGGGATGTGGTGGCTACATACCTCTAAACCCCGTTACAATGAACCTCAAGGGCCCTTTTATTATTGAAAAATAAGAGAAAACCCTAAACAACCAAAACCCTAACATAAGGAGATGTAACACCAAGAGTTTATGGGCCTCGTTGGGGTGAGTTGGACAACCAACTTCCCGCGGTTGTGACTTGGTCATATTATCTCCATTTGACGCTCATGATAACTTGTTGGAAATATATCTTCGAGGAATACGAAAGAAAAGACAATTTTAAATAGAAAATCATTGGCAGTCGATTGCCAAAAAACGGTTGTTTAGGGCCTCAAAATGGCTCTGAAAGTTTAGGACCCAAAAAACTGCTAAAAATAGTAAACTATGCTACAATTAAGGAAACTAAAAGAAACAATGGTGGGGGTCCAAGTGGAATTTGTGGGTGTCCACCAATATCCAACTGGATCATTCCTCCCACCTTAAAAAGCAATGGTCTCCATTGGGTTGAGTTCCTCCATGAGATGAGGAAACTACTGCTAAACTTGGTCCTTGGTGAGCCACTTGCCGTGGTGAAGGAGTTGGCCTTCTTTGATAACTCAATACAGTTGGATCTTATGCTGGTGAGTGTTCTTGATCTATGTGTCCATCATTTTATTCGTTGTGGCTTGCTCCATGCAATCTGGGTTTAACTCTGTAGGTGTGAGTTGTTCTACAATGTCTAATGTGTCTATAAATGGTGGGAAGTATGGTCGAAGTCTGTCCACATTGAGCACTAGGTGCAGGCCAAGGAATGGGGGAATTTTGAGCTCAAATGCATTGTCTCCCACAACCTTGGTAATGGTTTAAGGACCATATCAGAGTGATATGAGTTTATGATAGGCTCCGGTAAGGTGTTACTTCTGCAAATGAAACCAGACTTTGTCGCCCACCCAAAACTTGTGTGGCACCCGATGTTGATCATGTCGCTACTTGTACTTAGAATTTGATTTATCTAGAATGTCATGGACCTACTGGGGGATATGTTGGATGTGCTCAATGAAGATGTTTTCCTTATTGGCTTCCAACTGGACATGAGACAAATCTACTTGAGTAGCTGCAAATGGTATGGCCACATCAATGGGACATAGTGCTAGAATCCCAAGCCCACCTGAAAAGGGTTTTGGCCAGTCAAGCTATGAAGAGCCTAGGTATAGCTGTGTTGGACATAGGGAAGGCTCTCATCCCATGTGCGTGGATGCTTTGAGTTGTACATGCATAGAATGTGTACGATCATCCCGTTGATGACCTATGTCTAGTAATCAGTTTGGGGATGGAAAGCTGTGGAATTAGTGAGCTTGGTGTCCAGCATTGACCAGATACTGGACCAAAATGTACTGAGGAACCTACTGTCCCAATCTGAGATTATAGACTGCGGGATCCCAAAGTGTACCCATACTCATTAAAATAAGAGTTTAGCAGTGGCCTTTGTTGTGATATTCTTCTTGTAGGCCACCAGAATGGCCATCTTCGAGTATCTGTCAATGGCCAAAAAAACATAGTCATTGCCATGCTTAGTACAAGGAAGGCTCAACATGTAATCCCTGGAAATGGATTTGTTGGGTTTTGTTATATTCTTTCCATGACTAGCCCACGTAGTTAATCAGGGGGTTAGAGGGGGGGCGGAGCCTCCCCTTCATTGCATCGATTGCGCAAGTGGGGGGGGGAGGGTAACAAGGGGTTTGAGGGGGGCAGGTAGCCCCCCTCTACGGGGTTCAAGGCAGTAGCCTAGGGGGAATTTTTTTTGAACAGTATATTATGTTGGGTAGACCTACCTATGGTTTCGTGTATGGTTTTTGTACATGGTTTTGGACGCGATGGTTTTTGGTCCATCGTTTTGGACGCGGTGGTTCTCAGTCCATGGTATTGGATGCTTCAGCATGTATAAATATGTATTATAACATTCAAAGGAACATAATGAAAAATCAAGCTTGTAGTCCCAACTTTGGGATTCAAGGGAAAATCTCTATGTATATGTGTTTTATGTGTTATGCTCTCGCATTGTTTATTTTCTATCTTTTAGGATTCATATGCAGGTAATTTCTATACGGGTTAAAACCTACATTTGGAATCATAGCTTTTTTGGCTTCAGGGAGATGCCTTTGCTGCTGAGGGATTTCACTCGGGCCTATGGTAGACCCTATTTAATGGGAGATCTATGGGATTGATTGTGGTGGTGAAAGAAGATGGCGAGCAGTAGAAAGATAGAGATCAAGAAATTTAATGGTTAGAGTTTTGAGTTTGGAAACTCAATATGGAGGATCTATTGGTGGATAAAGATCAGTGAATCATAGTATATCCAGGTACTAAACCAACGAGAGTGTCCGATGAAGAATGGAAGAAGTTGGATCATAAGGAAAAGAGCACAACACGATTGTGTGTCTTAGATTCAATATTGTTGAATGTATTATGGGAAGCTATGACTAAGGCTTTGTGGGACAAGTTAGGGATTTTGTACCAATCTAAGTCTCTAGTGAATAAATTGTCCCTACGAAAAAAGCTATATAACCTAAGGATGAAAGATGGAGACTTGGTGACAGAGCATCTGAACACATTTAATACTATGGTAAGTCTGTTATTATCTGTTGATATTAAAATTTTAGATGAAGATAAGTGCATCAGTTTGTTATTTTCTCTACCAAATTCATTGGATAGTCTGGTTATTGCAATGTGTAGCAATGCAACTGCCTTGCAGTTGGATCAAATATTCTCATATATGCTGATGGAGGAGATGAGATGGAAAAATATGGAGAGCCAGAATGGTGATGCCTTGTTTGTATGAGGACGGTCCTAGAACAGAAACACAAATAAGTCATTGAGTGGGAGATCTAAATCTAGAGGGAGATCTAAATCTCCAGGAAAATCTGTAAAGGTGGTTTGCTAGAAATGCAGAAAGGAAGGGCACTACAAAGGGATTGTAAATCTAAAGCTTCTAACAAAGTAAAGGGATTTGATGATGCTCCTTCTGTAAAGAGGCGAAAACCACCTTAGATGAAGGTGGGGATGTGTACTTGGCTTCTTCAAGTACACATGTAGATCATGAGGCATGGTTGATTGACTCAGGTATCCTTTCACTTCACTCCCCATAGAGAGTGGTTCTGTGAGTATGAGAAATACAATTGTGGTGATGTCTTCTTAGGGGATGATAGGAAGGCTAGAATCATTGGTCACGGAAAAGTAAAGTTTAAGTTGTAAGGTGGGAGGGTTAGAACACTTCAAGGTGTTCTGCATATTCCTGCATTGGCTAGAAACTTGATTTCTGTAAGCAAGTTGGATGATGCAGGTGTAAAAACAGTGTTCGAGAAGGATACCTGCAAGATGGTTCGGAGAGCACTGATATTGATGTGGGGAGTTTAGTTTGGAACTCTGTACAAGATACAAGGTAGCACATTTGTTGATGGGTGCAACTGTCCTGTGGTTCCTAAAAGTGGAGCAGAAAATCTAGTGGTCTCTGGAGAGAAGACCATGTTGTGGCATCAAAGGCTTGGACATATTGGAGAGAAGGGCCTTCGAATACTTCATGGTAAAGGTATGGTAGAAGGTATGAGTAATATCTCTTCGGATTTTGATTTCTGTGAAAATTTTGTATATGGGAAGCATAATCGGGTGAATTTCGAGGGCGAAACATATATTAGAGCCTGTGCATAGTGATGTGTTTAGACCTGTGAAGGTTCCATCACTGGGTAAGTTTGTGTACTATGTATCATTTATAGATGACTTCTCAAGGAACACATGGATATATTTCCTTAAGAAGAAATATAAAGTCTTTGACAGGTTTAAAGAATTCAAGGCTCTGGTGGAAAACTAGACAGGGAAGAAGATAAAGGTGCTGAGGACATATAACGGTGGAGAGTTTTGTAGTAAGGAATTTGAAGAATTCTGTAAGAAGTGTGGTATAGAACAGTAGAAGACTACTCCATATACACCTCAGCAAAATGGAGTTGCAGAAAGAATGAACAAGACGTTGATGGAAAGGGCAAGAAGCATGCTTAGTGGTGCCATGTTAGGACAGGAATTCTGGGTAGAGGCGGTGGAGATAGCATGTTACCTGGTCAATAGATCACCTTCATCAATGTTGGAAGATAAAACTCCACAAGAGGTATGGACTGGTAAGAAACCCTCTCTTTCACATCTGAGGGTATTTGGATGTGATGCATATGTACATTATCCAAAGGAGAAATGAACCAAGTTGGATAGTAAATCTGAAAAGTGCATCTTTATTGGGTATAATGATGGTTTAAAGGGTTATAAGCTTTGGAACCCAGTAACAAGAAAGGTTGTGTACAACCGAGATGTGGTATTCAGAGAGGTGAAATATGTTATTACATATAATGTCCAACCAAAGGAACCTGAGAAGATAGAGTTTGAGCTAAAGGAGGAAGAATTAGACTCTACAGCAGAGGAGGAATCAGAAGATGAAGATCCACAAACTCCGGCTGTGAGAAGATCAGCTT
>APFE031446022.1:61036-99011 GCA_000404065.3 Pinus taeda | reverse complement strand
CCTTCATTGCGTCGATTGCGTAGCGGGGGGATCATAAGGGGTTTGAGGGGGATGGGTAGGCCCCCTCTACGGGATTTGGGGTAATGCCATGGGGAATTTTTTTTTGGACCCCATATTAGGTTGGGCAGACCTACCTATGGTTTTTTGTAGGGTTTTCACATGGTTTTGGACGCGATGGTTTTTGTTCCATGGTTTTGGACGCAGTGGTTTTCGGTCCATGGTATTGGATGCTTCGACATGTATAAATATGTACTATAACATTCAAAGGAACATAATGAAAAATTAAGCTAGTAGTCCCAGTTTTGGGATCCAGGGGAAAATCTATGTGTATATCTATTTTATGTGTTATGATCTTGCATTGTTTATTTTCTGTGTTTTAGAATTTGTATGTAGGTAATTTCTGTACGGGGTTAAATTGTACAGGATTCCCCAGGTTGACTAGGGGTAAGCAGTGAAGTATAGAGGCCTTGCTTCTTGATGGTTAGTTTGGCAATGGTGCAGGCAAAGTAGGATCTGATGTACTTCTTGACATCCTGTCGAAGATTCGACCAGTAGAAATACTTCTATAGTACTGCCACTATTTTCTCGACCCTGAAATTCCCAGCGGCCTGACTATAGTGCGCTTCCCAAATTTATCTAGCTCGCTCGCTTGACGAAACACAAAGTTGTGCCAAGTGGTATAGGAGGGCATCCCAGAGGTGAAAATCTAGAACTTTCTAACCCTCCAAGAGCATCCGTATGTGTGGCCGAACTCTGGGTCATTTTTGTAGAGAAGTGACCAATTAGAAGTCTCGTTCCCACAAGAGTTGAGCACAGTGGTTAACTCCATCATTGGTGGTCGGCTGAGGTAGTCTACAACATTATTGGTGCTAGCCTTCTTATAATTGATATTCAAATGGAACTACTAGAGGTATGTGGACCACTTTTGATGGTGATCATTCTGCGACTTCCCTTGCATCTGTATGAACTACGGGGGTCGATGGTCTATGTGGATGATCGTTTCCTTCCCCAAAATGTAATGCTTTCATTGTTGGCAAGCCTACATAATGAAATACATATCTTTGTCATAAGTGGGATACTTATGGACTGTGTTTGAAAGTGTCTCATTGTGATATGCCACTGGATGCCCTTGTTGAGTAAGGACTGCCATAATAGCATAGTCAGAGGCATCTGTCTCGATATCAAATGGTTGTTCCAAGTCTACTAAAGTGAGCATTGGTGCAGAGCAAAGGCGATGTTTCAACTCTACGAATGACTTCTATTGAGATTCAGACCAAAATAATTTTTCTTTTGCTCCTCCCTTGGTGGCTTGACTCAAGGGCCAAGTGATATGAGAGAATCCCAACATGAACCTACAGTAGATTTTGGCATGACCCAGAAAGCTACGGAACTTTGTCAGAGTGGTTGGGGATGGCCAATCCTGAATGACTTGGATCTTGGTTGGATCCACATGCACCCCTCGTTCATCAATAATGTATCCCAAATATTGAACCTGGGTGATGCCAAAAGTGAATTTCTCTAAATTGGCACACAACTTGTGTTGCTGCAATGTTTGGAGAACCTGTCGGATGTGGTGGAGGTGCTCTTCCCCACTATGGCTGAAGATCAGGATGTCATCCAAGTATACCACTACAAATGAGTTGGTGAATGGCCATAAGATGTCATCCATCAGCCTCATGAAGGTTTCAAAAGCATTCGTCAACCCAAAAGGCATAATCAACGATTTGAAAAGGCCCTCCTTGGCTTTGAAGGTAGTCTTCCACACATTGGAGGGTTCGATTGGTACCTAGTGATAGCTGAACTTCAAGTCAATCTTGTTGAAATATTTTTCCCCCTTCAGTTGGTCTATAAGGTCATCAATCCATGGGATTGGGTACCTATTCTAGACAGTGATCTTGTTCAACGCCCGGTAGTCATTATAGAGTCTCCAAGTCCCATCCTTCTTCTATACCAACATGATTAGGCTCCCATATGGCGATGAAGTTGGACGGATGTGACCTTTTTGCAGTAGCTCCTTAATATGCCTATTGATTTCTTCGTTCTCCAAAACAGAGCATTGATAGATTGGTCCATTGGGTATCGATGCACCAGGGGTCAGATCGATGGAGTGCTGGGCCTGACAGTGTAGAGGCACCCCTGTGGGGGAGGGGAAGATGTCCTCGTACTCCTCCATGACCTTGTCCATATGTTGATGAAGTGTGGAGGGGCCTTGTCTGGAGGTCATGGCTACCATCTTCTTCTTTCCTTAAGGGCATATAATTAGGAAAAGGAAATTCCCGGTTTCGGAAATGAGTTTACTGCATTATTTTACAAAAACCAAAGAGATGGTGGTAGGCAACGCTACCTCCGGTATCATGTACAACTTATTTCCCAAAGTAACAATAACAACACAAGGCCTTGACTCATACACAACATGTCACTTCCATAAGTATGGTTGGCTTAATAATAGATCACAAAAATCAAGGGTAGCAATGTCACATAATACCTCATTCGTGAAGGGCTTGATGTTGTATGGAAGGCAACACTGCTAGCTCATGTGAAGATGTCGTCCTTGGTGAAGCCACCTGATGGTGTATGGTTGTGGATGTGTTGTGGTCGATAAGCCCAACCTCTTCTCAGCCTCTGCCGAAACGAGGTTCTTTTGGCTCCTGCTGTCGATAATGAACTATAGCAGGGAACCCTTTACCCACATCTGGGAGTGGAAGAGGCGCTCCTCCTTCTCTGGATCTTTGGGTTCCTCCTTCTAGATCTTCGTGGTGGAAACAATGGTGTTAGGCTCTGCATCGATAATCTGCTTCCCTTTTTCATTCCACTTGTCAGGTTCTGACTCAAAGTCATAACATGCATCTGATTCCAAAGCCTTTAGCTTAGCCACCAGTGACCGCTTGGCCCGACACTCACTTGTGTTGTGAGTGGAGCTCTTATTGAACTCACACCACTTTCTCATGTCCTTCTCCAGCTTTACAACATTCCTCTTTGCTTGTGGCTTTGCTGGGTTGTCCTGGGCCACCCCACCTTGGCTTTGTCCTTTTTTCTGCTGTTTTGGGACACCTTTCCCTTGCTTCGGATTCGCATATCCAAAGTCTCGCTTCTTTTGTTTAAAATTTTTCTTGATCTTGACCGCCTATTAGTATTCCATGCTGAGCGAGGATATTTCTAGGAATTCCATCTCTTCTTGGATGTACCTATGCAGGCAACCAAGGTACTTGAGAACCAAATGCTTCTTAGAATCCTTGATACCCAACATCATGCGAAGGTTATGAAAAACATTGGTAAACTATGGCACATCTTCTTCCCTTCCTTGTGACAGTGTTGACTTTATGTATTTATCCTCATAGCTCGTGATAGGGTAGTACTTCTTCTTGATGGCATCCCAGAACGAGTTCCAAGTGGGTGCGACTGAAAACCGTGAGTTTGTACTTTCATCCTTCTGCTCATAGTAGGTTTTCCACTAGTCCTTGACGTGGGGGGCTGCTTTGAGAAGTATAAAGGTGATCTTTTCACGGCTGGAAAAATCATGAATGGAAAAATATCCTTCTAGTAGATTTAACCATTTATCTACATTTTCTACATCTATTTGACCCTCAAATATGGGAATTTCAAAGTTACCTTGTACCTTAAAGGGTGTGGTGCTTCCAGAGTAGCTACCAGAAGTAGATGCATTGCCCTTGGGAAGCCATTGAAGGATCTTGGCAAAGTTGTCCATCATCACATTCCTTTGTTTCTCCAGGGCTTCCTTGAGCAAGATTTTGATAGGATCTCCTGCCCCCTAGTCTTTCTTTTCATTCATCATGGGAGGCCGTCGGGATTTGCGAAACTGGTCTTGCAAAGGTTTGACCAGTTCAAGCCCTAACTCCTTATTTGTCAACCTCGTTGGGGACATGCAAAGAAAAAAAGAGAAAGAGCAGACCACTCTGATACCACTGGTTCGGATTTAAATAGGAACACAAAAAATTACAAATATAACCATAAATACAAATATGCAATAGAAATAACACTTCATTTCATAATATCAAATACTAAAATATGCATACAAACAGAATGGAAATAATACTAGCTTGGGTGATGGTAGCTTATCTCTGAGAAGAGATGTGGCCGCTGCATGCCTTTGAACTCCCTTACAATGAGACTAAATGGCTTTTTTATTATTGAACAATAAGAGGAAACCTAAACAACCAAAACCCTAACCCGAGGAGATGTAACACCAAGAGTTTATGGGCCCCGTTGGGGTGAGTTGGATGACCAACTTCTCAGGGTGGTGACATGGTCATATTATCTCTGTTTGATGCTCATGATAACCCGTTGGAAATATCTCTATGAGGACTATGACAAAAAAGTTGATTTTAAACAAAAAAATGCTGGTAGTATGCCAGAAAAATGTCGTTTAGGGCCTCAAAACGGCTCCGGAAGTTTACCACCCAAAAAAGCTACTAAAAATAGTAAACTATGCTACAATTAAGGAAACTGAAAAACTAAAAGAAACAATGGTGGGGGTCTAAGTGGAATTGGCAGGTGGCCACCAATATCCACTTGGATCACTTGTTCATTTGAGCTGAATCATATAGCTACATCAAAACATCTAAATTTGCTTGATTGGGGTAGGGTATGGATTGGTTGTACCTCCATAGGACCAAAGTAGATTGTTATGACAAGGTTATTGAGTGCATGGATGATAATACAAAAAATATAATCTTTCAGGGAAAGAAAAAGCCTATGTCAGTGAGGATGGTTATAGTTATGTAGGCTAAGCACAATAGCAAGAATGGTGTGTAGTTTTTGCAATTCATATTTTCAATGGCAAGGGTAAGGATGTTGATGATGTGTAAGTCCTTGAGAGGTACACTATATTGCAACACTCTTAGGATGTATTCCTTGATAGCACCATGTAATTAACCTCTAGGATGCAAAAAGGATCACAAGGGTAACCAAAAAACTATTTTAGGCTAAGTTCCAGCCCCCTAGCCTTGGAGAGGGCTCTCTCATTGTCTTGTCTTATCAGTAAAATAAATGATTGATAGGATCTAGGTTTTCGGCTAGTTATACCAATCAAAAGGTTTGCTTTAAGTTTGATTTATTGAAGGTGGGTGTAGAGGATAGGACTACTTAAAATTAGATCATTATTATAGATATGAATGAATAAGGGATGTGGTGCAATCCACATAGAGGCAAGGTAGGCATACCTATTGGTAATTGATCAAATTAATTGTAGTAGTAGGATGAGTGAAGTAAAAGTAGAATGACAAACTGAGCACCCAAACAAATTTGAATTCAACTTTCCATGTAAGAAAATGACACACATATAATGATCAGCTGAATTTATCGGAGCACTAGGTGAATTCTAAAAATTTTCCTTTCAAATTGAGCATGAAGAATGTTTACACCATGAAAATATAGAATAAAAAGTGATCAAAAAGTAAAATATAAACCATATCACAAGGAAACACACATACCAATAAATACTTATGCAAGAATCCCTGTCAAAGCTACATCTACCTTCTTTTATTCATTTAGGAAAATATAGAATACTTGTAGGAAAATGTAGTCTAGCCTCTAACACTCCAACCCTGGAACCATTTTCCATGCCTTTACATCATTATATACAAAAAATAATTTGAATTACCACTCTAAGTCTTCGAATTCACTTCATAAAATTCAAATGGTATAGATGCAATGCATCTTCACGTTCTATGTAGAAAAAAAAAGGAACTACTTTATGAGGACTGATACAATTTAGAAACATCAACATAAATATTATTTCTGAAGAAAAAAAACAACTTGTTTGCAAAAACTCAATTATGAGTTGAAACACCATCCAAGATTTTTCTTATGATAAATATGGAAAAAATTGTTGATGTCTTCCTTGATTTTTCAATGTTCCATGCTCATCTGCTAACATAGGATCTAGAAGAGTTTCCTCTTGAATAGGGCCACTTTCATGATTTGATTTCAAAGCTTTTGGTTCCAAATTTAGCATCTTCAATATTCTTCACCATTTGAGCTTCCTTCCTTGGTCACTTGTATGGATCAAGTGAGATACATAACCCATTTCCATATATTCAGTGACATTGAAAGATGAGGTGGATTGGTACAAGATCCTAGAAATAATATCACATTTGGATTTCACATGCAACTTAGCAAAGATATTTCATTGCAGAAGTCTTCCATATTCTCCTAAGTCAAAGATTGCTCAAGCAAGACCTTAATTGAAACTTATGTTCCTCTCCATATGCATCGAAAAAGTTCTCCAAAGGAACCAATACCAACACAGACACGCATTTTGAACTAAGAAAAAACTATATTCCATTATGGGAATAGTAATAGAGGTTTATATGTATGAGATAAAGATTGTAACACTAGATTCCATAAATTAATCATCTCAATTAATTTCAAAGTACTTGTTTTTTGAAATTCTTGTCGAGATGAAGGTACTGAAAGACCGTTTTGAGAGGTCTTATTAAGATTTTTTGAAGAATTGGATTATGCCTTCCTTCATCTAGAACTAACTCCTTCATCACCAACTACAAAGTGTGCTGCATATTTGGAAATATTGTTAGAAACAATATGTTCTTTCTCATCTACAATCACACTCTTTTCCCCACCATAATGGTCTTCATAGTTTTAAAGGCATTCTTGATTCATCACCTCATTCATTACTCGAACAACTCTGACAATATCATCACCAATTTCTGGTGTAATGCTCATACTTCTTCTCCTTATTCGATGATTTTCTAAAGTTTAGATATGATCTAACGGAGTAAAATCTCCACCAAACCATGTGCCATGTTTTTCTTCTCTTCTCCTTTCATTCCAACCACCACTGTGGGGAGAGTAAACTGAATTTTTCCTAGCCACTCTCAAGATCCTTCCAACAAAAACAATATGATGTGCATATTGGTCCAGACTTGATGCACTCATAGAGTCAACATCTTCCCAAAATTAATAATTGTGCACACTAAACATAGAACAACCACAAAGCCTCAGAAAAATATGTTTAGGACTAGAACTAGTTGTGAGATCAACAATTCCTTTCTTGCTTCCATATCACTAGAAACTATTTGCAATATCTGGTTCACTTCGGGATGGACTTAATTTCCCATAAATGCATGCAAATGGCCTTGGTTTTATGTTTGGAAATGATGGACCTGCTTGTGTATAAATATTATCCCCTTTCCTTAAGTATAAAAATGGTTGGATGTTCTTCTTGCTCTGGGATATCACTGCCCATTTTATCTAAACATTGAAACATTAGACTATTTGGCTCTAGAAGAGAGTCGCATGAATCATTCTCAGTAGAATCACTTTCCCCTATCCCAGAAATATGGTACCTGATAATAGCTTTCATTGAGAAGGGTATTAACTGGCGAAGGGACTGCATGACTGTTGGAATTATGATACAGGTGTTGTCCTTGATGGCAACTCACTCAGAGGTATGATACAGGTGATGGCAAATTAATCAGATGGCAGATCTAGTGCAGTAGGTCAAAAGAAAGGTATATGCGGGTTAGACTTGATGAATGCGCATATACTCACGGGTAATCAGAGAAAAAGGTGCGTATACGTACACACGCAGGTTCACAGAAGGAAAGGCTTGTAGATGTTGGAAACCATGGTTTTGGTCCATGGTATTTGGTCCGAATTAAAGACCCCAGGTATTGGGTCCAAGGTATTGGTTCGACATGGTTTTAGAGCATGGTATTGAGAGAAGCCTAAACCTATACAAGGAGAAGATCATTAGGCCAAGAGGAAGTGGAAGAGTGTGCAAGTGATGAATGTCTGATGAAGGGTGAGATCTAGATGCTAGTTATGGGTTGGTGATGCCTTGCTTGATCTGAACCAAGGTGGCACTCATGTGGAGGATGATGAACGATGGAATGGGATCTCAAGGCTTGACATGATTATCTTTATATGGTTTGATTATGGATAGACTAGATCTATTGATGCATGTTTATTGTATGAATGTTATGATCTGGGTATGTTCTAATGTCTGAATAGCTGCAAAGTTATGAGTTAGAATTTGCAAATCTGTACGCGGGTTGTCTTTGGTAAAAGTGCATATACACGTAGGTTGGGTTCGTCCAAGTAGCGTATACATTATGAAGTATGATATTTGAAGTTGCTATTGGATCTGGTTGTTGTTGCAGAGTTATGTAGTCTGTTTTGTGTTCTGGTGATTGTGTTGTTGACAGGGTTTCAGTATTGGGTGATTCAAAGATTGACGATGCAGGTTGTATTGCTATGGTGATTGTTTTATGGATCCAGTATGAAAATGCATGAAACGTGGTCCCTGGATGATCGTAGGTTGGCACCTACATACTGGTAAACATATTAGCCAGTACAAGAGGCAGGGGGTTGTAGCTCCCTTCCAGGAGCAACTGGAAAACAAGTGAAGGTTGGAGCCTTCAGTAGGCCAACGCCTACGTAATAGTAAATGGAACGACTAGTACAAAAGCTAAGAAGGTTGTAGCCTTCTGCAGGTAGAACCCTATGTACTGGTAAAGGACTACACCTATACATTGTAAAAAAGTTTCTTATTAAAGGAAGATAGAAACAAATTGCAGTAGGTGGTTTTCACCCAAATTGGGTTTCCACCTTATATCATGGTGTTCATGTGTGCTCTTTATGTGTGATGATCTATTCTATTTACTGTTCATATGGTTAATAATGTTCTGATGCATTCGCTAAAGATGAACTAACTAAATCATAAAGGTTACAGGATATACGCTAGTTGCTTTTAACACAGTCGCGTATATACGCGGATATCCTTAACTGAAGTAGCGTATATGAATCTGAGTATGAAAATGAAAAAGTATCTGATTTGATAATACTGATTCACCCCCCCTCTCAGTATTATTTCCAAAAATTGGTATTAGATCAGGTCCTTTGGTAGAAGCTTGATCGCTTGAAGGAGATCCGTAGAACAATGGGAAAGAAAGCACGTCAAAAGAAGAAGACAGTTCAAAGGAACAATGATAGCCTGCCAGTGAGTGAAAGTAAGTATTTAGATTCTGAATCACCTTAGATTGAAGATGGACAAGCAAATGAAGGATCAGATAAAATCATAGATGAAGAATATCTACCTAGAAAAAGGGAGAATGCCCTAAAAGAAGAAATTATCAGCTTAAAAGCTCAGCTGGAATGTGCTTTCAGAGTTCATCAAATGCTGCAGGTGCTGAATGAAGAACAAGAAAACAAGATTCTAAAACTAAGGAAACAAGTGGAAGAAGGAAGAAAGTCTGAAGAAACTTTGAAGAAGAAATGACTGGAAAAGGAAGAACAACATCAAGATGAGGTAAATATCTTGAAAAGTAAATTAGAAGAGAAGGATAAACTATTGCGATTTCAAGATAGTACTAAGATTTTGGATGATATTCTTAGTAGTCAACGGTCTCCTGCTATCAAAACTGGTCTTGGTTTTCATGAATCTATTGAAGGTGAATCTAGTTCACAAAGTAAGACAAGGAACTCTAATGCAAAATCTGAAATTCCCAACAAGAAGATGAGAGGCCAATCCCATCAGCAACCAAGGAAAGAAATTCCTTAAAGAAAATATTTTGCTCCTAATTATGGAAGTTATAGACGATTATTTCCTCTAATGAATAATGTTGAATTTTATGTATGTCATAATCATGGACATGTTGCAGCTAGATGCAGAAGTAGAATGGTTCAAGACGATCACATAGAAAGATCATCACATTCCAGGTACTTTAATGGATATTGTTTTTCTTGCAATATGTTTGGTCACAAGACTGCTGATTTCTACAGGAGGAATATGAAACATGAAAGATTTTATGCATGTAACAAGCTTGGACATATAGCAAAGGAATGCAGGAGCAAAGTACGGACATTACACCAAAAGAAGAAAACATCATCACAGTTGAAGATATGGAGGGAAAAGGAAGTACAGCCAGAAAGATGTGGCATAGCAGAGTACACAGACATGACAGATTCAGAGGAAGCTGGAAGTGTGAAACATCAGTGTTCCAAATATCATACGCTGATATAATGAAGATAAGTTGTGTATATACGCGAGTTACAGGCTGCAGAGTTGCATATATGGAGATCAGAAGAAATGGCAGCAACATAGACCCAGGAAATGGTTCGGTCATGATATGAAATGGTTGGCACAGGCTCAGGGGGAGGATATACTTCAAATAATGCATTGTTGGCATTATGGCTAGAAGTTGTTGATAAAGTTTATGAAGCTAAATGATACATCTTGCTGTTTGATCAAAAGAATGCATTGCAGGTTACAGATCTGGATGCTAGATGCTTATAATGAAGATCATATGGTGTATGATAGCTGCTGATAACTATCATGGTCTTGTTTAAGTTCTTGGTCTTTTTGAGTCATATGATGTATTTTGTTACCCCAATATGCATGGGATGGATGATGTAATGAGTCATGGTATATCCCCATTTGGTTGGGTGGAGGAGTCAATATTTGTATATCCTCACTTGGTTGAGAGATGGATGTATGTATGAGTCTTTGGTGATAGGAAGGTCATTCATAATAGAGTCATGTTCCTCTTGTAGAACATCTTTTTATAGATCTTGCCTACAGTCAGGGGGAGCATGGATAGATTGGTACACCTTGGCATATACAAAGGGGGATCTCAATCAGAAACTTCAGCATATACTCAGGGGGTGTATGGACAACAGAACGTATATCAAAGAAGATAATACCTTGGTCTGCCCTTTGCCCTTGATTTCAAAGGGGGAGAGCGACTTGGTGTAGTGGTTGCCATCAAGTCCAAAGAGGGAGATTGTTGGCATTATGATACATGAGTTGTCCTTGATTGAAACTCACTCAGAGGTATGATACAGGTGATGGAAACTTAATCAGACGGAAGATCTAGTGCAGTAGGTCAAAAGAAAGGTATACGCGGGTTAGAATTGATGAATGCGCGTATACATGTGAGTAATTGGAGAAAAAGGCGCGTATACATACACACGCAGGTTCACAGAAGGAAAGGCATGTACATGTCGGAAACCATGGTTTTGGTCCGTGGTATTGGTCCATGGTATTTGGTCCGAAGTAACGACCCTAGGTATTAGGTCCAGGGTATTGAGAGAAGCCTAAACCTATATAAGGAGAAGATCATTAGGCCAAGAGGAAGTGGAAGAGTGTGCAAGTGATGAATGACTGATGAAGGGTGAGATCTAGATGCTAGTTATGGGTTGGTGATGCCTTGCTTGATCTGAACCAAGGTGGCACTCATGTTGAGGATGATGAACGATGGAACGGGATCTCAAGGCTTGGAATGATTATCCTTATATGGTTTGATTATGGATAGACTAGATCTATTGACGCATGTTTATTGTATGAATGTTATGATCTGGGTATGTTCTGATGTCTGAATAGCTGCAAAGTTATGAGTTAGAATTTGCAGATCTGTACGCGGGTTGTCTTTGGTAAAAGTGCGTATACACGCAGGTTGGGTTCGTCCAAGTAGCGTATATAGTATGAAGTATGATATTTGAAGTTGCTATTGGATCTGGTTGTTGTCGTAGAGTTATGTAGTCTGTTCTGTGTTCTGGTGACTGTGTTGTTGACAGGGTTTCAGTATTGGGTGATTCAGAGATTGATGATGCAGGTTGTATTGCTATGGTGATTTTTTTATGGATCCGGTATGAAAATGCATGAAATGTGGTCCCTGGCTGATCATAGGCCGGTACCTACATACTGGTAAACATATTGGCTAGTACAAGAGCCAGGGGGTTGTAGCTCCCTTCCAGGAGCAACTGGAAAACAAGTGAAGGTTGGAGCCTTCAGTAGGCCAACGCCTACTTACTAGTAAATGGAACGACTAGTACAAAAGCTAAAAAGGTTGTAGCCTTCTACAGGTAGAAGCCTGCATACTAGTAAAGGACTGCACCAGTACTTTGTGAAAGAAGTTTCTTACTAAAGGAAGATAGAAACAAATTGCAGTAGGTGGTTTTCACCCACATTGGGTTTCCACCTTCTATCATGGTGTTCATGTGTGCTCTTTATGTGTGATGATCTATTCTATTTACTATTCATATGGTTAATAATGTTCTGATGCATTCACTGAAGATGAACTAACTAAATCATAAAGGTTACTGGATATACGCTAGTTGCTTTTAACACAGTCACGTATATACGTGGATATCCTTAAATGAAGTAGCATATATGAATCTGAGTATGAAAATGAAAAAGTATCTCATTTGATAATATTGATTCCCCCCCCCCCCCTATTAGTATTATTTCCAACAATGAAATCAACTAATAGCTTCGTGGAATTTAATACAACTATCAGTGAGTCGGGTGACATATGCTTGTAAGCATTTGCATATGCAATTCGAATAGCATACAAATGTAGGCCCAATAGAAGTTTATTTTTGATTCCCACCGCATCCACAAGGACTTTGAATAAAATTACTCATGGGTGGCATAACCCATTTTTAATATTCCCTAAGATTTATAGTCCATGGTTATCTTCTAAGGGTGTCTCTTCAGGTGAATTCTTAGTAGGCATTGCATCACAAAGAGGTCCCCCATAAAACTCACCAACCACTTCAGAAATCTTCTTAATCATTAATGCTGGATTTGAGCTCAAACCCTTCACTAATGCGATTATAAATTAATTCAATTTTTCTACTCTCTTATCCTTCCCGACATCTATAAGAATTGCATCTTCTCTAACACTTTCATGGCTTAATGCAGATAACTCATCAAGAGTTGGAATTGCATAAATCTGCGGCTTCAATTTTGTATTTGAAATTATTGATTAAAATCCATTTGGAACCTTACAATTCAATATTGTAGTTTCTCAGATAACCTAAGATGCAACTTGAGGAGTAACTTCTTCTTTGTCATTGCATCCGGGCACTCCAACTCCATTGATCTCACCATGGTAACACAAATCAATAGCCTTCATTTTCTCCTCTATGTTTCGTGGTAACAATTTGTAATGAGATGAATTAGCCTTTGATAGTCATGAATCTCCAACTATCTCCTCCATCTCTTCATTATTATCAAATATAAATTCATTCCACCATACCTCCTACTCAATGCATAAGCACCATGGTGTCCATCATACTGATGTATCTTGTCCTGGTCATTTTTATGGGGAAAATAATCCAATAGGAACTAGTTATAACCATAACACATGCTAAAATTTGACAACAAATGCAAGCCTTCCAACCCTTCTGACTCAAGATCCTTTAGTAAACAGACCCCTGCTGATCTGAAATGACCATAAACTAAATATTGATGTAGAATTGATTAACCATTAGTGATTTGAATGATAATTAAAAGCAAAAAAATCGAGGAAATATTGCTTGAGAAGAAAACTTTATGATAGTTGATAAACCATAAGTAATATGCAAACTAGAAGTGCAAATAGTAAAAACACAGTTATACCAGATAGCAAGATTGATTACAAAGTTCGTTCCTGATGGACTACGTCTCTGGGTCCACTTTCAAGATGGGTGACCATTTTATTAGGAATGAGAAGAAGGTGTTGATTACACAGAGAAAATACCAGATTGAATGTCCATGCATGAAATTTTGATCATTATCATTAGATAACCCTCTGAATCAGCTTTCCAACACCAATTACGGTTTCCAATTCCGACTCCCGATGCTCCCAAAACTCTTAAAACAAAACAGTCTCTAACCTCCATAATCTGCATACAAAAACCCAAAACCACAAATCTATTCTTTAATGAGAAAAATTGCCTCTTATAGGCTTGCAAGTACATTCAAACCTCCTTGATTGCCTTTAGGGGTGAACGAGCTGACTTTAGGGTTTGAATTAGGGTTTTTGGTTATGAGTTAATGTCTCCTGGCCTAGGTGTAATTATAAATACCCAAAATAACACATAAAAACCCACTTTGTACCTTGGATTAACCCGAATGTTGTTAGCGGTTCGCTAATCGGGCGGAGGAGAGTGACACCTCATGTGAGCACTGGAAAAATCTCATAGTCAGTGTGTCGGTGGTTCCACTAACAGTTCCAAATGGCGATCCCTTGAACTGCACGGTGAATACTTTGTTGTTCACATGTACATGGTTCCGCTGCAGTTATGACCAATCGTTAACTGTAAACTCTGACGGTTCCATTCCCTACGTGGTTTAGCTACTACAGCTACTTCCCTACTCACATGCCTTCTCTACCATGGTCTCCCTACTCGCGTGGTTAAGACCCGCAGTTAGGCACTACTATATTGCATTTGCAATGTTTTACAATGTGTTTTTAATTACATAGGCCGAGGACTATAACATAGTTTTTTAATGCATTTTGTTTAATACATGGCTTTTGATGCACAGAGTCTAGGACTTTAGGTTAGGGTTTTAGCATAGGATTAATACATGAATGTATGGTTTATACTTAGGGTTTGGTGTTTAGCATAGGTTTATGTAGATAGATTAGGGTTTACATGTAGTTTTTAGAAACCCATATGCAAAATATTGTCACAATGTGACGTTCGTGACATTCATCACATGATGACGATAAACCCATGCCTATCATCGACAAACCATGATATCGATCCTCTGCCACGATGACACCCATGTCGATACTAATTCTGCTTTTCGAATGACAAAACACATGTCATGACCAAACATTGGGGAACTGTTGATGAACTCAAGTTCACAACCAGACACTATACCATCGCCGCTGAACGCCATGAAAACCTATGAACATTACTTGAACAACCTTATCATAACCAACATTGTCAAACTGTCGAAGTTGAACTGAATTAACAATGACTCTGAAAACTGATGATGACACTTAAACACCTATACAATTGAATCAACGGATCCTCCTGGATCATTCCTCTCCACTTGAAATATTTTGGACTACAAAATTTTGACTAAAGAAATAGTTGATGAGGGTAGAACTCCCTCTCTTTCCACCTTGACCTGATGATGTACCAATACATTTGATCAATCACCTGCAAGTGATGACCTTGATGATGTTGACCATGGTGCTTTTTGATTCGATACCTGTTTCTTCCATCCACAATATAAACAACTTGCGATGATGGGAAAAAAATATGTTGTCAACATGGAAATTGAATTCTTTCCACGAAGAATCATGAGTTAGTGATTCAAAAACATCTTTAAAGATAGTATTTGTAGAATTTTGTTCAATACATCTGATGGGTATTAACAATCTACTTTCCAAAATAAATGAAATATTCAAAGACTCCTTTGATTTTGACTTCATAACAAGTACTTGACTTGATTTACTTTCTTGTTGACTGATTAATAAGTGAACTTGCTATATAGAACTCATCCATCTATGATATAAAGACCGCTACAACTTAGTTTGACTTTGAAAGTATCTAAGTAAATTTTGATTTACTTGAATCACTATTTCTTCATCTATTAACTGATATCTCCATTGAATAACACTTTCACTTAATGCATTAGTTTTCAAATCATGATAAGGAAACTTTATATTTGGTTTCGAAAATGCTTTGTCATGAAAACTTATAGACTTCCTCTCCACTTTAAAATAGGCTTCATCGCTTTTTAAAGCATGAAATAAGGATGCAATACCAAAGAAATGTAACACTGACTTTCCCCAATACTAACTTGCACCTCTGAAACTGAAAATACACATACCATCTAAAACAAGTCTCTAATTAGACTCACATGTACCATTCCTTGCAATACACTACCGATGATGATAGTTTGTAAAATTCAGTTGAATGAATGTGTTGAGATTCATTCTATTTTTAAGAAGATGTTCATAGGAAATTAAATGTATCTCATGTTGCTTATCCCATTTATGAATAAGATTTATTGGAAAAGAATTAACCACCTTGACCAATTGATCTATAAATCGAATCTCACATTCTGAACAATTATCCTTATGTTGTTCCTTAATAAACATGAGTACATATTTATTTGAACTTATTAACTGCTTAATTTGATTTGTAAAAATTAAATACAAGTTTTATTTGATTTTATGTGCCCTAACAATAAATTAAACCCCTTCTTTATTTAGGTGATATTTATGTTATCTTCTGTAAAACATTGCATCTCTATCATAAAGATAAGGACTTCCTAAGACAACTCCACATATGTCTATTGGGACCACATCTAACTGCACTTCATCAATGTACTTATATGTAATTGCAAATTTTAACCAACACTACTTTGTGACATGTATCTGAGTTTATTTATTAATCCAATCTAATGGGTATGGTCTTGGATGATTCTATGTCTCCAATCCCAATTGATTAACTATATATCAGATATTAAATTTTCTTGTGATCCACTGTCAAACACTGTGTCAATCTTTGTATGCTTAGAAGTTATCCTTATGTGGAAGAGTTCAACTCTTTTATCCTCATGTGAAGGATTTATGTTTTAATAAGGTACAATAGTTTTCGAACTTGAACGAGTATCAGAAGTTTTACCCGTTGTACCCATGGCAGTTATCCTCCTTTCATCACCTGACTCTGAACATAGATCCTGCTAGACTACTGTAATGGCCTTCTTTTCATTCTTCACCTTAAGGAACTTTGTTGGCTTAAGTTCTGGATGAATTTTCCAGCACTTTGATTCATGATGATTGATTCTCTGGTAATGAGGACAAGTAGGTCTTTCCTTATGAGCTATCACTGATTTCTTTCTCTTCGAAATGTTCTTCCCCTTACTCTCACTAGAATATTTGGTTTCCAACTCTTTGGATGACTATGATGAAAAATTGAATGGTCTTCCACCTCATCCAATATGTATGGATTGAACACACACCTCATCAAAATCATTAGGATTAAACATCAACAATGTATGATGCAAATATGAATGTAAACTGTTGATGTATTTTAACAAATTTTCACATGTATCCAATGAAATACCAAGTGCTAATGCTTTCTTTCTAAATTGGTGAGTAAACTCCTGAACACTCTGCCCTTTACCTTGCCTCAGATGTTGCCAATCAATAACAACTTGCTGCATGTATCCTAAAGGATAGAATTGTTTCCTAAGAGCTTTTAAAAGCTTAGGCCATGAAGATATGACTTTTCCTTTACGCTTTACATCTATTTTAGTTTTTCTTTCCCACCAGATTAAAGATGTTCCCCCATTCTAAGTGTATCTAACTGAATTTTAGTTTTATCGCTAGAAATGTTCTGTATGTGACAATACACTTCTAATTGCTTTATCCAGTTATCTAACTTTTCAATATTCATTTCGCCATCATAAATAGGTAACTCAAATTTAACATCAAGTTTCAAAAGAGATGTTTTCTTATGTTTCTTTTTCATTTCAGATTCTACACTAGAAGAAGAAGAAGAAGAACAGGATGATGGAGATGATGGAGGTGAAGGTGGTTTATCAACCTTGCCTTTACCTTTGTGCTTCTTCGATGGCTTTGCAAAAGAAGCATCTCTCGCCTTCTTGTCTTTGTAAAATTCTCCCAACGTCTACTACATGGTTAAGAATGCCTACTGAAGCTATTCTTCACTCATCTTAGTTTTAGTGTTTTCACTTGCATTAGGTCCTAACATGGTCGATTTATGAACGACTCGTCACTTTCCAATCTCTGGATCGATATGAGCAAGGATTCCTTCTCCTCGTTGAAACTTTGATATGGTTAACATTCAATGGCACATTCTAAAAATGCAACCTACTCTGATACCAAATTATATGATTTGAAATGACCAGAAACTAAATACTGATGTATCATTGATTAACCATTAGTGATTTGAATGATAACTGAAAGCACGGAAATCAAGGAAATATTGCTTGAGAAGAGCACTTTATGACAACTGATAAACCATAAGTAAGATGCAAAGTAAAAGTGCAAATAGTACAATCACAATTATACCAGACATCAAGATTGATTACGAGAGTTCGTCCCCGATGGACTACGTCCCCGGGTCCGCTTTCAAGATGGGCGACGATTTTATTAGGAATGAGAAGAAGGTGTTGATTACGCAGAGAAAATACCAAAATGAATGTGCACAGAAGCACTTCTAATCATTTTCATTAGATATCCCTCTGAACCAACTTTCCAACGCCACTTACAGTTTCCAATTATGATTCCCGCTACTCCCAAAACTCTGAAAACAAAACAAACTCTAACCTCCAGAATTTGCATACAAAAACCCAAAACCACCAATCTATTCTTAAATGAGGAAAACTACCTCGTATAGGCCTGCAAGTACATTCAAACCTCCTTCAGTGCCTTTAGGGATGAACAAGCTAACTTTAGGGTTTGATTTAGGGTTTTTGGTTATGAGTTAATGTCTCATGGTCTAGGTGTAATTATAAACACCCAAAATAACACATAAAAAACCCACTTTGTTCCTTGGATTAGTCTGAATACCTTTAGTGGTTAGCTAACCGAGCGGAGGAGGGTGAAACCTCATGTAAGCGCTGGAAAAATCCCATGGTCAGCGCGCCGATGGTGCTGCAAACAATTCCAACTGGCGGCCCCCTAAACTACGCAGTGAGTACATTGTTGTTCATATGTACATGGTTCCACTGCGGTTATGACCAGTGGTTAGCTATAAACTCTGACGAATCCATTCCCCACACGGTTTAGGTACTACGGTTACTACCCTACTCACATGCCTTCTTGCATGTAGTCTCCCTACCCGTGCAGTTAATTCCTATGGTTAGGCGATGATATATTGCATTTGCAATGTTTTACAATGTGTTTTTAATTACATAGGCCGAGGACTATAACATAGTTTTTTAATGCATTTTGTTTAATACATGGATTTTGATGCATAGAGTCTATGAATTTAGGTTAGGGTTTTAGCATAGGATTAATACATGAATGTATGGTTTAGACATAGGTTTTGGTGTTTAGCATAGGTTTATGTAGATAGATTACTGTTTACATGTAGTTTTTAGAAATCCATATGCAAAATATTGTCACAATGTGACATTCGTCACATTCGTCACATGATGAAAATAAACCCATGCCTATCGTTGACAAGCGACGATATTGATCCTCTACCATGATGACACTCGTGTCGACACTAATTCTTCTTGTCAAACGAAAAAACACATGTTGTCGACCAAACCCTGGGGAACTATCGATGAACTCAAGGTGATGACTAGGTGCTAAACCATCTCTGCTGAATGCCATGAAAACCTATGAACATTACCTGAACAAACTGATCATAATGAACATTGTCGAACTGTTGAAGCTAAACTGAATTGATGATGACTTTGAACACTGGTGACAACACTTGAACACTAGTACAATTGAATCAACAGATCCTCCTGGATCACCTCTGGAGACTTTAAACCAGCTGCGCAACAATTTCATAGCTTGACAAGTCAGCATAATAGTTGCGCAATGATCTTGTACCTTGAGCTTTAAGCTCCTCCTTTGACTATCTGCAACCTTATTTGAAACCTCAGGCTAGTTCAGAGCTTGAATTTAACCTTGGATGAAGGATAAATGAGGGATGGCTTGAAGAATTTGAGTTTTATGCCTTTCACATGTCCCTTTCATGCAATTATGGTGAATTTTGAAATCATGGAGGTATTATAAGTGTAAATCACTAACATAGCCTTTAGACCATGACACCTAGTGATTTCATAGGCTATACTTTACAAAGTAACCCCCAAAATGAAATAGTAAGATAGGCATATTGACTCCTAGATTGTAGGACTCTAACATTCTGAACAAAGATTTTAGAGTTGCCTACCCATAGGGAAGTGGAATTTTCTATTGAGTTTGTACCAGGAGTAGCACAAGCATCAAAGGTACCTTATAGTATGATAACTCTAGAGTTAGTGGAATCAAAGTTGCAGTTAAAGGAAATGCTTGACAAGGGAATCATTAGACCAAGTTTATCACCTTGGGGAGCACCGATATTGTTCATGAAGAGATGGATGGTACTCTCATATTGTGTATTGATTACAGGAAACTCAACAAGGTGACAATGAAGAATAAATATATGTTGCCAAGGATTAATGAATTGTTTGATCAGTTGATGGAAGTGCCAATGTTGTCGAAGATTGATTTGAGATCAAGATACCATCAGGTGCGCATCAAAGAAGAGGATATCTACAATATTTCTTTTTGGATGAGGTAAGGGAAATATGAGTTTATTGTGGTTCCTTTTGGTTTGAATAATGCTCCAACTACTTTCAGATGCTTGATGAACAATGTGCATCCTTACTTGGAAACGTTTATGATATTATTCATTCATGATATATTGATATATTCTAGGCATGAGGAAGAGCATGTAAAACACTTAGCATTAATATTGAGATTTGTAAGAGAGCATCAGTTGTATACCAAACTTAGAGAATGTAGTTTCTTTGAGACATAGGTACATTACTTGGGATATGGTGTTTCCAAGCAAGGCATTGCAATGGATCCATAAGGGATAAGAAATACCATGGAATGGACAACTCCTAGGAATGTGAACAAGGTCAAATCATTCATGGGTCTATCAGTTTACTATAGGAGGTTCTAAAGAACTTATCACAGATTTCCTATCATATTACATCATTACATAGGAAAGGAAAGAAATTTTAATGAACAAAGGAATGTACAACTTGTTTTGAGTCATTGAAGAAATTGCTGACAAATAATCTAGTTTTAAATATTGCAGATCTAGATAAAGAGTTCGTGGAGTGTACAAATTATTGCAAAAGAGGAGTTGGTGGATTCTTAATGTAGGAGGGAAAAGTGGTGTGCTATGAGTCAAGGAAACAAAATGATCAGGAACAAAACTATGTGACCGATGATCTTGAATTGCCAGTTATTATTCATGCTCTAAAGATGTGGAGGCATTATCTTCTTAGTAGAAGATTTATTTTGATGAGTGACCATAGTGGAATGAGGTATCTATTTAACAAATCTAATCTAAATGATGGGAAATATAGATGGTTGGATACCCTTTATGAGTTTAAATTTAAGATCAAATAAATTAAAGGAAAGTAGAACATGGTTTCATATGCTCTTAGTAGAAGAGTGTATGTAAACCATGTTGTTATTGCAAGATCTTATGGGATATATTCACAGGAGTGAGTCTTTAAAGGCAAGGCAACACGATGAAAAGTATCAAAACCTTAAGCACATGTTATAGTAGAGGATAGGTGATTAAGATGTGGATTATCATCTCACGGAAGATGGCTTGGTGATATTTAGGGATGGGATCTATGTGCCAAATGATATTGAGCTCAAAAAGCTTATATCGAGGGAGCTTCATGTTAGACCATATTTAGGTCACTCGAGATATGAGAAGAGGTTGACAATTGTGAACAAGTTCTACTATTGTTTAATTGAGGCTTCTATGATCAAGTATGAGATATTTTTCGGCGTAAACCACATTATGAAATATTTTTCGATGCATTTCGAACAAACGAGGAAGTAAGTGGTGGACTTTGTTGCTATATGTTTGAACTGTCAGTAAGTGAAAGATGAGTGTAAGCACCCAACTGGTTTTGTATAGTCTATTATGATTCCAGAGTGGAAATGGGATCTCATTTCCATGGATTCCATTACAGGTTTTACAAGGACATCAAAGCAGCATGATTCCATCATTGTTATGGTTGATAGGTTGATCAAGGTAGCTCACTTCAATCCAGTGAAGACTACTAATTCAACCTATGAGGTAGCTCAGATATCCATTAGAGAGATAGTGAGATTGCATGGTATACCTAAGAATATTGTGTTAGACAAAGATACCAAGTTAACTTCTAGTTTTCAAAAGGAGTTATTTATAGGTTTGGGTACAAAGTTGTCCTTCAGTACAACTTATCACCCATAGAAATATGGATAGATAGAGAGGGTCAACAAGATATTGGAGGACATGTTGAGAATATATGTTATCCACCAGTAGAGGAGGTGGGAAGAGTATCTTCCACAGGTTGAGTTTGATTACAAAAATTATTATTAGAAGTTGATGAGCATGAGTCTATTTGAGGAACTTTATGGGTTGAGTTGTAATACTCCCATCAACTAGAGTGATCCAGTGAACATGGTGTTGATAAGATTGGACATCTTGAAAAATATGGAATAAGAAATGCAGGTTATCAAGAAGAATCTAAATGTACCACATGATAAACATAACATTTATGAAGATAAACACAGGGAATTTAAGGAGTTTCATGTTGGGGATCACGTGTACTTATTCATCAATCCCAAGAAGATATCCTTAAGGATTGGATCATGTGCCAATTTGGCACCTCGGTATTGGAGGCCTTTCAATATCCTAGAGAGGATTGGGATAGTGGCCTACAGATTTGTATTGCCTTTGATAGTGAAATTCCATGATGTTTTCCATGTTTCATTGCTTAAAATATATGTGAAAGATGTCGATAATGTGACTGATTGGTATGTATTGTAGGTGAAGCTAGAAGAATAATTATATCTAGAACCTATGTGCATATTGCAACAGAAACAACTCATGGTCAGAAACTGAGCAATTGAGAAAGTTAAAGTGCAGTGGAAGCACTTTGGGCTCGATGAAGATACATGGGAGATGGTTGATTAAATGCGGGCTATGTATCCTTCATTATTTACCAGTGGAGGCAAATGAGTTTTTGGTATATGTACATATTTATGTATGGTTGTTATTTTAAATACCAAAATGAGTTGTTTTATAAATCTCTAATATGCAGTATGGTTTCCGTGTTTTCATGCTTGTCATGATGTTTTTTCTTTTGATCACGTTGTTCATTGTAAATATTGCATCGAGTAAAGTTATAAAGCTCCATGGGAAGTATGTTTTGGTTTTTAGTGGTCTTGCTGGTTATAGATTCCGTTGAACACTGAGGACAATGTTCCCCTAAGGGTGAGGGGTTTATATCAACCCTAGATTAAAATTTCATGTAATGAAGTTAATAAAGTAAAATTAAGACCAAGGTCATGGGACACTTATTCCAAGATGAGTGTTGGGAAAAAAAATCCTAGTGGGCATCACTTGTTGTTTATTATGGCTAAGGAAATTGTCAAAGGCTTTAGAAAAGGATTCGAAAAGGCAAAGAGGAAATCATTGGTGCTTATTTATGAAAATAAAGGTAAATAGGAGAAAATGGAGATGAAAGGTCACAGGTTTGCATGAGGATAAAATTGAAGGAAAACAGAGGAAAAATGAAGAATTTAGAGGCATCAATAATAAAAAGGCATCGAAACGTCAAATTGGGGCATTTTTTCAGTTTGGATTTGGAGTTAGTTTAGATAGGAGAGGAGCACCAAGAGAAGAAATCAAGCAAAAAATCAAAGACAAGGAAGGAAAAGGACAAGCAAGGAAGGATTGGATCAAAAAATTTTAGTAGGAATACTTGTAGGTAAAAGGTTGCATGTGTGATTTCATAGCTAGTTTATGAATGCATGGTACATGCATGTGTGTATTTGGTTCTCTTGTTGTCATTGGTATTGGTTTTTCTAGGTGTGGCAGTGACTTCAGCTCTGCCTTACCATTTCCAAATAGTCATGGTGTGATGAGACTCATTCTTGGTTGAGTTGGATTGCCAAAAGGTTTGGATCTAGGTGAGGTGGTCTCAAGAAAGTCCCAAGGGTTGGCGGTGGAGATGGTTTTCTCTGGGAAGCCCTCAACAGGTGGGTGGAAATAGGAAAATTCCTTAGCAAATGGTGAAGGAATTATGAGGCATCCCATCTTGGTTCGGTTTTGTGATCTCAAGACCGATTTAGATGAGAACATAGTAGTGTGAGGATGGGGGTGATTTAACCTATGGATTTCGTTGGTTGTTTATGTCTTGGTTTATCCCATGAGATCCCAGATTCATGCTTGGAATATTGCACAAGGTTGATTGATTGAAAGAAATATTTAGTTCATTCTAATCTATGGTTGGGTGGTACATGGAAGTCCCTGACTTGGTGGATATTGTATTATTTAATGAGATTTATTTCTCTATGGAAATGTATGAAGCAATTGTAGTAGTTAATATGATGATTTGATGGTTCTTATGTCATGGTTACTATGATGATTATTTGTTGGTTATAAGCACAAATTTGTTATATACTCTAGCTATGGCTTGTTCATGAAATGATATGTATTTGGTTGGTTGATGAATGCATGAGATAAAATTGTGATTTCGTCTATTAAGAGATGACATTAGAACTTCTTGATTAATATCATATAAGTTTTAGGGCCTTATGTTTAGATATGCGTTCATGACTGGTAGATTTCTTGTTAACCATATGTTTGTCAAAATCACTAATATGGTTAGGCCTGGTTAAGTCAATTTCTTGACTATATTTTATATGAATGTTGCGACTTGATATTATAAATCATTGTAGAAAGTCTCATTAAGTTCTGGGTGGTCGTTGGGAGTCAGACACTTGAAATATGGCTCAGATGCTGGGGTGGCATGCTCAGAACTAGGAAATCTTGGCTACATTTTTAGGGAAGCTTGATTATGCATGTGACTTGAGGGTCACAACTACTGGATTGTCTTTTTGTGTAGGCAACTGGAAGTCGTGGTTAGTGAAAAATATGCCTAGTTGAAGGTTTGGGCACCTAGAGTAGTTGTTTATCTCCTAGGGGTCTTGTATATTCTGAGGAAGCTCAAAAAAGTTTTAGATGGTCGATTCAACTTACTTAACTTTAAGTAGGAGGTTGATTCATGTCATAGTATCCCTTAGCTCATGTTTACCCTAACAAGCTATTTAATGTGGGTAAATGTGGGAGGGGTGGTTACAAAAGGTGTGCCAACATGTGTGAGGGAGTTTCAAGGAAACCAAAGTGATAACCAATATAAAATGAAAGGAAATGAACTCATAAGAGGATTAACAAGTCAGGACTTTACCTTTTCAAAAGGAGAATGCTAAGCACACTAAAAATAGGTTGCAATACATGCCAAGTTCCAATGTGTGCTAAGTACTAATATATGTCAATGCATGAAAAGGTGTTCTAGGGAATTCTAGGGACTATAGGGCATGCCAACACATGCTAGGGGAGTACTATGTTATCCTAGGGAATTCTAACATGTGCTTGGGAATCCTAGTCATGACAAGATGTTTTAGGTATAAAGATGTTCCAAGGCATAGAAGGTGCCAAGGAATGTTAGTGTGGGCCAAAGCATGTCATGATGTGTCAGGAGTGTTAGGAGGTTCTATGTCTCTATCATTAATATAATTGACAGGAATTTTCTAGATAATAAACCTAACATAGATGAATCATGTGTTGAATCATAGGAAAACTATAATCTCGTTACTTGAGGGAAATGATACACAATAATTACTTATTACCAAATTGATTGAATCTAAGCACTATGGCCTTGGACACATAATGAAAAAGAATCCATAAAAATGGTCCTAAATCATTATATCTTGACAAAAAATATAGCAACAATCACATAGCATCATCAAAACTCTTTGGAATGATCGATGATGACAAACATTTTTTTACTGTCACCAAAAGTAACAAAAGTGAGCAATTGTGAGGGCCAATAAAATATCGTCACTAGAAGTGTCACCAATGAGATAATTAGTGATGTGCCTTTAACAACCCTCACCAAAAGTGTCATTGAAAATGCCTTTGGTAACAAACCTTAAAGGAACATCACTATACACACTTACCACAATGCTTTCTTAAGGACTGTCACCATATGCAACTTTGGTGATGCACCTTAAAGCTCCGTCATAAGCATGACCCTCATCAATGACCTTTCTTGTTGTAGTGATAATAAATACAACCTGGATAGAGATCCCTATCATTTTAGTACCTTGTTCAGTGGTGGAGAATTTTGATAATGATACAACCAATCGGGGCATGTTGATGGTTGGGCCTTTATCTCTTCGCATAGTCATGTTGGGGGTTTGAATTAGCGATGTGTGCATGTGGGTGTTGGCCTACACCATGTCTAAGAGGTTAGATCTCTTCACTCATGTTATATACTTATATATATTATATAATAATATATTATATTTATATATATATATATATATAATATTATATATATATTATTATATTATATATATATATTATTATATATATATATATATATATTATTATATATATGTGTGTGTGTTGTGTGTGTGTGTGTGTGTGTGTGTACCATTTACTTAGTTAACTAGTGACAAACCAAACTCAGAAACAACGCATCCGTCTTGTTATATAAGCTAATTCGTTGAAAGGAATCAACATATGATAAACCTTAATTCTCAAACATTGAAAGCATGGTCATGGTTCGTGAGACACTAATACACTTGTGTATATACGTAGTTCACAGAGGAGAGTGTGCATGTCTATCATGCCAACCAAAGGAGAAAGAGAACGAGAAGAAAAAAAAACTTTGTCTATGGGAAGTGTTTGGTAAAATTCAGATTCTGCTTTCGGACTATACTGAGTATTCACACAAATTTCATTCTATATAGATACATAAATTGTTCACAATTTAGTAAAATAAAGAAAAAAATATCCAATCGTATAAAGTAAATTCACATTATAGAATATTACACCATTGAAACCCTTGACTAGTATGACCGTGAGTGATAAAAATATATTTACCAGCCAATTGGAAGTATATCCATTAGCAAGACATGATGAACCATTTTACATTGTTAATAATTTCATAGCCCTATCACAATTTCTTTATGAATAGTCGAGTATTGCACTAAATCCACAACCACTAAAACAAAACACATGCAATGAGTGAATAAATGAACTAAATTCAAGAAAAAAGGAACCATTGTTGAAAATTAGGAACAATAATGATAATGTATTAAAGTAAAAGAGCCTCACAATATAGAATTATTCAGACCCTAAGGGTTCAATAATTGACATAACTAGAATTAACCTTAACAGCTATCTCATGAGTTCAATTTTATAGCAACCCAATTGTTCGACTTCATCAAGAATTATATTATACAAGAGAGATGGGAAACATACCTAAATTATAAAAAAAACTAGAGATGTCATGAGAGGAGCGTAATAGATTATCACAACTCAACCCTAGTCTAGAAACAATGATATTGATGAATCCCTTTAGGTAATAACAACAAAATCCAAACGTGACACAATGAACACCAACCCATAGAGAGCAACCAAGTGTTAGGAATATGAACCCATTTCTTTATAATGTGAAATAAGAACTCAATCTAGGGAGGGAGTTTGTACCTAGCAGGGAGTAACTAGAGAAATAATTAGAAAAATTGACATGCTATCTTCAACCCTAGAAATAAGAAACTCAACATTTTACCAGGGTGAGTGAGTTACCTGTCATCAAAGAGGAAGGAGATCATTACCTATACACATAAGATATACAAAATTGTAATTAACATAGTGAAATGGGGAGAAAATAACTATAAGCCTATTATAAGAGGGTATGGTAACCCATAAGAAAAATGGTAATGCCAATTTGGAGTCTGAACTACTACATTCAATATTATTAAATTGGAAGAATGACCATAAAAAAAGCGAACAAAATGGATAAACCCATTGTCCAAGGAGTTTAGTACCTTTATATGCTAAATAGGAAGAAGCGATCCATTCCACCAATAGACATGGAGGGCTCTAACCAATAATTAAACACTATTAAGAATAAAAATAGATGGGATGAGAAAATGGACACCAAACCCAGAAATTGACATTGCTTAACCCAGAGCAAGAAACATAGAAAAAAATATTACATATTGAAGTTTCTGTAGCATAGTGGTCCATGGAGATAACAGTGGCCCGTGAACCATGGGTCTTCTTCCATGGGACATATATTCATTTGTACACAAGCAATAAGAAATGAAAAAATAAGATAACCTGGTTAGACTTGAACTCCAGAAAATTTAGGAAAAATATTGTCAAGAAACGCTCATTGTTTCATCATACCATTATCTAGTGTGATGCCATTGAACCAAAAAGGAAAAAGTAATATAACCACCAGCAAGGTTTGATGACAACACATGTGTCAGGCATATTTTTCCTCCATGGAGCGATGCCCTGAGCATTAGAGACCAGAAAACAAATTAAAATCCTAGCAACTAAATGGGTTGTCACCCAACAACAAAGGCTGGGGTTTGTACTATGCATTAGTAACCGTTGGATTCCACCAATAAATGTGGATTTTCCATATGGACAGTGCATGGTGGCACATGAATATCACATGGCTGATGGGTGCATGGAAATGTATAAGTCGACATACTCATCTCCAAAAATGATTCATCCCAGTTTCTTTGACACCTTACCTATTGCTCCTTTGGAGGTGAATAGGATATTCAAATAATTAAAATCGGCCCAACCTTTGGTACAGAAAGTGGCTATAACCATTAATGTAAAAGCAAGCCTAGTCTAAGGCTGTAAGGCACCCAAGTATTATTTTGAAAAAACCCCATTACATAACTTATATGCAAACCTTGGAAATGTCATTACACGTTACCATAGAAAATGCTTATAGGTATGTAAATGTACATTGAAAATTGTATAGATTAATCAAAGTAAGGTGGTTCCATTGTATAAGCCTTGGTTGGGAAACAACTTGATAAGTAACCGTTTGGAAAGGAGTAATGTGGAATATGTTTTAGAAGGTAACAACCTCCATGCTTATATATAGTACTTCACAAATAAATATAATGATTAAAGAAAAAATGTCCCGGAGAAGGGTATGTCAAATATGGTATTAGAGCCCAACTTTTAAAAGAATGGGCCTATAGGGAATCACAACACTTAGGTAATAGCTATGAAGTAGATCTGTAAATTAAGTAAAATGGTTATACTAACACTGAACTATGTGGACTCATAAGGTACTCTAGCAAAGGGAAGTCAAAGCAAGAAATGACAGACGACACAAACCCACTTGTGATGGAGGGTGAGGGAATCTATGTGGAATTTGGAGGAGGAACTACTCCACCGACCACTAAATTAATGGAGATTGTGAAATTTTTGCAATAGGAGCTAGCCTATCTAAGAACTAGTAATGACTGGTTGTTGAAGGCAATTGAAGAACAAGAGAAAATGATTAGAGACTTAAACAAGAAGTCCAGAAAAAGAATGATAGAAACTGGAGAGGATGGAGGAAATATGAAAGCAATAAAAATAAAGAGTGTTGAGGTTGAAACATATAAGTATGAAAGTGGGGATGATTCAGAAAAAACTTATCTAAGGACACCGAGAGGGAAGAAGAAAATCAAGCGGCGAGGAGAATTTAGGAAAATAAAGCCCCCTACATTTGATGGTGAAAAGGAGGAGGATTTTGAAGCATGTCTCCCCAACATGACCAAGTATTTTAAGGTGTATGAGTATGAGAATAATTTAAATGCTAGATTTTCCATCTTTTAGTTATAGCGGAAGACAACTATTTGGTGGGAGGAAGTTAAAATTGTGCATATATTGGAGGAAAAGACAGTTTCCTAGGAGGAATTCCAAAAATAATTCAAGTCCAGATACCTGAATGAATGATATTATGATGACATATCGTGGGATTTCCATGAGTTAATATTGGGAAAGTTAACTATGGACAAGTTTGAGGTTAAATTCACCAATTTGTTGCATTATTCCCCTTATATTAGGGCAGAAAAATCCAAGGTACAAACATTATTAAACTGTCTACAAATATCTTATAAAGAAATAATTGAGTTTGACAATCTTAAAACAATGCATGAAGTTGTTAGGAAGGAAAGAGTATGTTATCAACAATTCAATAATAGGGGACAAGGTTCAAAACCTTAGCAAGTTAAAGACTTAAACAAGTCTATTGGGGGAGTAAAGAGACATAAACCTGAATACTTGAGGAAATTTGGAAGGGATCATGAGTGGAAGAAAATTAATAAGGGAAATACAACTCAGCCCGCTCAGTCTCAAACTGGGTCTAAGCCCAGAGAATTGAATAATAAAAAGATAAGAGGGGTTAGAGAGAAGGAATATTTAAATTTTTAGGGGTGTGAAAAACCCATTTGTTGAGGTATTTCCCACATAGCCCAAGGTCAATTCAAAATATACAAGACATACATGAAGCAGTGAAAGTAAATGATCTTGCAAGGAGTTTTCCAAAAATTAGTGCAACATTGGAGGATAGATAATAAGAGAACCAATCCACTATGATCGAGATTGAAGGTACTATTTGAAACCACCATGTCTTTGTCTTAATTGACCATAGGGCTAAGCTAAGTTACGATAGTCCTCAAATTCTAGAAAAATGTAAATAAAAAAGAATTAAAATGCATGGCTAGTACAACTAGCTACCATCATAAAAAAGAAGGTAACTAGCCAAGTAGGTCCCATAAATTTAAACACCTTCCCCACTGATGTAAACTTATTTTTTTTTCCATTAGGGTCATATGACATGTTGATAGGCATGGATTAGCTAGAGAAACATGCAGTTGTGATAAATTGCTTAAAAAAATAGTGAGTTGTGTATATTGTTAAGGAAAAATTGAGTTAATAAAAGGCATACTGAAACCAATATCAGTTAGACAAATTTCAGCCTTGCAATTGAAAAAGTTTTCTAGAAAAGGGTAAGAGCTATTTGCAGTGAATGTTGAAGTGAATGAGAAAAATACGGAATTTTTTGTTAGAAGAACTCCCAATAACTAGAGAGTTCTGGGATGTATTTATAGAAGAGATTCTTGGCTTACCTCCCCATAGGGATATAGATTTTTCCATTCATTTTGTGCCAAGAGTAACCCATGTGTTGAAAGAATATTATCGAATTAATATCCTAGAATAAGTGGAATTGAAGATGAAGTTGCAAGAGATACTTGATAAAGGTTACATTAGATTGAACTTTTCACATTGGGGGGTTGTAATGTTATTTGTAAAAGAGAAGGATGGAACATTTAGGATGTGCATAAACTACCAAAAATTAAATAATTTGAGCATTAAAAATAAATACTCATTTCTATGTATTGATGATTTATTTGATCAAGTAAGAGGGGAAACCATATTCTCAATAATTGATTTGAGGACTGGGTATCACAAACTGAGAATAAGGGATGAATACATTCACAAGATAGCATTTCAACCCATATATGGACATTACGAGTTTGTAATGTTTACATTTGGCCTTACTAATGCACGAGCAACATTTATGTGTTTAACGGAAAACATGCTTAGTAAGTACCTTGATAAATTTGTGTCAACATTTATAGTTGATATTATGTTGTATTTGAAAAGTGAACAAGAGCATAAGGAACATTTGAGATTATTACTACAAACTTTAAGAGAGCATCGACTATGCTAAATTTAGAAAATGTGAGTTTACAAGGACAAATACATTTTTTGGGGCATGTCATTTCAAAGGAGGGACTGTTTGTTGATCCTGAAAAGGTTACGACAATTTTAAAGTGGCCCATACCTAAGGAAATGTCAATTTTCTAATCATTTATGGGAATTACCTAGTAATATAGAATATTTATTGAAGGGTTCTCTAAGCTATCTTACACTACTACTTCCTTACAAAAGAAATAAACAAAATTTGAATGGAAAACAAAGTGTCAGGAAAGTTTCGATAAAATAAAACATTTGTTAATAGTAGAAACCATTTTGAAAATTGCAGACCCAAAAAAGGAAATCATCATATGTATTAAGGCTTGTCTAAAAGGTTTAGGAGGCATTTTGATGCAGGAAAATTTAGTAGTGGCCTATGAGTCTATGAAACTAACATCACATCAAAGGAACTATGTGGTGTATGATTTTGAACTAAATGTTGTAATACATTCTTTAAAAATGTGGAGACACTATCTATTGGGAAAGAAATTCACCTTGATAACCAACCAAATTAGCTTAAAATATTTGTTTAGACAACCAAATCTTAATGCTAGATAAGTCAGGTGGATGGCTTTCTTCAGTGAATTCGAACATGATATAAAACATATTAATGGTAAGGAAAAAAAATTAATAGATACATTAAGTTGACATGCAAATACTATGATGAAAGTTTATGTTAGCAATGTCAATTAATATTTTATTGAGCATATTATAAATTCAATACAGGAGGATCTCACTTATCAACAAATTCAACAGAAATTGAAACAGGTGGAAATTTTGGGTTATTCTAAAAATTCAAAAAAGTTATTAATCTACAACCATAAAATGTATGTTCCCAATGTATGTACCTTTAAATAGATGATATTAGATTAATATCATAAGAAACCATATGTTGGAGAACCTAGGTATCAAAAGATGATAAAAACATTAAGGAGTTCTACTGTCCTTGCAAGAAAAAGGAGGCAGCATAATATTTATCAAAATGATTGGAATATTAGCAGGTGAAGGTAGAGAACCAACACCTAGCTAGATTATTGAATCAACTTTCCATTCTTGAATGGAAATGGGAGGTGATATCATTAGAAATTATTACAGGATTTCCAAAAATAAGACATCAACTTGATAAGAAAGGAAACACACTTTATACATGTACAATCTCCCTATGGGACAACTCAAATTGCAAATATTTTTATGAATGACATTTTTCAACTACACGAAATACCAAAAATTGTAGTATCTAAGAGAGATGATAAATTCAATTCCAAATTTTGGAAGGCTCTATTTAGAGGAATGAGGACTCAGCTAAATTTTAGTACTGCGTATCATCCCTAAATGGATGGGAAGACAGAGAGGACAAATTAGATTCTGGAGGATATGCTAAGAAGGTAATTGATCAACTGACCTACTAAATTGGAGGATTTCCTACATCTAGCATAAATTTCCTACAATAACAATTATTAAACCTCAATTAAAATGAATCCTTTGAAGCCTTATATGGAAAAAAGTTACTACACAACTCCACTAGATTCAGCAAGAGGATAGACTAATTTTAGGACCTGATGCGTTATAGGAAATGGAACAAGTGGTGCAAAAAATTAGACAATGCATAAAAGCTTCTCAGGATCAACAAAAGAGTTATGCAGATAAAAATATGACTCATTAGGAATTTAAGGTTATGGATCATGTATACATAAGAGTTAAACTGAGACAGAGTACCTTAAGGGCAAGAACCTATGCCAAATTAGCACCATGGATTTGCGGGCCTTTTGAGATTTTGGATAAGGTTGGGTTAGTAGTGTATCAGCTAGCATTTCCCAGTCACATAAAAGTAAAAGAAAAGAAAAATTCATGTATCTTTTTTAAAGAAATATGTTCATGATAATTTTCACATAATTGATTGGAATTTTCTATAGGTGGAACCGCAAGGATATTTCCTATAGAACTACTTTGCATATTAGATCAGAGAGATATATTTCTCCAAAATTGAGCCATCACTCAAGCTAAGGTGAAATGGAAGCACTTCACACTTGAGGAAGCCACTTGGGAGTGGAGTCGAACATGTGGGAAGCCTTTCCAACATTATTTCAGATGAAGCATTACTAGCCAATGAACACTGAGAATAGTGTTAAATAAAAATGACGGGAAAATGTAATAACCTTCTATTTTCATTGTAATAATTTATTATGTTGGACATGCTTTGTAGTTATTTTGGGTTGGATGGATAAGGAAGACACATTAGATCGTGATAGATATGAAAAACAATATGTGGATGATGTAATTGATAGATTTATTATAAATAAATAATAATGGAGATTATTAGGAAAAGGGAGCACAAGAGTAGAATATTTCCTACTAGCTGAAAACGATTGATTTATGATAAATTAATCATTCCCTTTAAATCTCCTTAAAATTCCTAGAAAAAAAATTGGATTTAGTATAACGGGAGAGAAATATTGTATTAAATCCCTTATTTGGAGATAGACTAAGTTTGGGTAAATAAAAGCATTGTGGGGGAAAAGGAAGGCTTTAAAGAAAAAGGAAGAAACCCTTTTCAGGGAAAGAAAAAAAGAAAAAAAAGAAAAAAAAATAAATAAATGAAAACAAAAACAAAAAACAAACAAAACAAAAAACAAACAAAACCTACGGGAAATTGGGATGGCAAACCCAAAAATTAGTATGCTACTAAAATATGCTAGGAAGAAAAAATATAAAATAAAATCACCCAAAATTCAAAGGGGTTATCAAAGGGGTTGTCGATTCTGGAAGTACTAAATCTTAGCTCAGTGGGAACTAAGAAAAGAATTCATGGTTGGGAGCAATGTGACAAATATTTGAGTAATTTTCTTTAGACTAATGACTTTGGTTAGAATTTCAATTGTGTTTCTCTGTGAAATCATTTTTTTATTATTAAATATTATTCGAATTTCATTGCATAATGTAAATATGAATAGATTACTTTCCAAGAAAAATTATGCCTTAGAATAGATTGCAGACAATATAGCCTTTTTACCACTGATAGTAGAATTCATAAACTTGATGCATCTAGTAAATGAAACTATTTTATAGATGAGATAGACTTGCATGATCAAGTATAGGATGTTGGACATAAGACTGAGATGGGGGTGAATCAATATTATTAGATCAATATTTTAATTTCCCAAATATATTTATGTATGCTACTTCAACTAAGTGAACTAGAGTGTACATGCGGCTGTACTTAAAGAAACCAACATAAATGTAGATGAGTTTTTATTTAGACAGATTATCATGTATTGAAATTTAACCAGTATATTAGAGATTTATTAGACAGTGCAATAAAAGAAGAATAAAGAATCACACATAAGAGACACACATGAACACCAAGATATAAGGTGGGAACACATTGTGGGTAAAAACCACCTGCTGTTGTCATCTCTGTCTTCTTTTAATAATAAGAAAATATGTTTACAATATTGCACTGGTGTAGACTCATACCAGTATGGAGGCACACACCTGTAGAAGGCTACAACCTTCTCTCATTCTCCAGCTACTACTAGAAGGGAGCTACAACCCCCTAGCTCTTGTACTAGCCAATATGTTTGCTAGTACATAGGTGCCAGCCTACAGAAAATTCCACTCTTCTACCAGACACTAAGTTTCATGAATTTTTAGACTGGATACTCTTGGAACACAACACCACATTCTGAAGGCCATGTTTCATTCAATTTTCATACTGGACCCATAAAAAACATCATAATTACAATACAATCATCAAATACATCTGCGTCAACCAATCAATGAAGCCCAATCACCATAACCTGAATCTGATCATTCAGAACACTGCCACTAGAATACAGTCACTAGAACCTAGAACAGAACTCAGAACTTTGCAACAACAAATAGAGACAACTAAAACATACTTCATAAGATATACACTACTTCCATGTGTCAAACCAGTGTGTATATGTGATTTTATCATAGCCAACTAGCATACACATATGTAAATATTAGTTCATAATTTGTAGCTATTCCAGACTTTAGTTATAACCAGATCATAGAATTTACAGAATAATGCATGTGTTAGTATTCAGATCTAGACTATACATGATAAAATGACATAATGATAATTCATTTCAAGCCTTAAGATCCCGATCCATCATTAAATATTATCCCTCATCAACCACTAAGGTTCATCCTTGGTTCATATCAAGCAAAGAACCGCAAGTGAATAACCTGCATACTAGATCTCACACCTCATCAGATATTCCATACTTGCACGCCTTGGCCTAATGATCTTCTTCTCCTTATATAGTTTTAGGCCTTTCTCAATACCGTGGTTCAAAACCACTCAGGACCAATACCTTAGACCAAATACCTAGGGTCAATACCTCGGACCAAATACCTTGGACCAATACCGTTGATCAAAATACCTTGGATCAAATACATCGGAAACAAAAACTTGGTTTTCCAACATATACGCGCTTTTCCTTCTGTGAAAGTGCATGTGTACATATACGCTACTTGTGTTCAGTGAACCTGCATGTATACACAGCTTAGTCAAGGTGAACCTGTGCATACCTCTTTTTCTTCATTCTCTGTAGTCTAATATGTAATTCTTTGTTGTTTACATGCTACGCCGTGATCTTTCATATGAGTGAGTTTCCATCAAGGAAAACACTTCTATCATAATGCCAATAATTTCCCCCTTTGGACTTGATGGCAACAAAAACACCAAGTCACTCTGCCCTTTTGACATCAAGGGAAAAGGGTGGACCAAGATAATTTCTCCCTTTGACAGACATTATGTTAGTCACACTCCCCCTGAGTACATACTGAAATCTCTGATTGATATTCCGTTTTGTACATGCTAAGATGTACAGAAACCATCCATGCTCTTCCTGAGTACAAGCAGAGTCAGCAAAAAAAATATTTCTGAAAGAATAACATGACTCTATAACTCAACTATGTGAGGATGACTTCCTATCATCAATGACTCATACATACATCCATCTCCTAGTCGAGTGGGGATATACCAAATTTGACTCATCCACCCTACCAAGTGGGGATATACCAATTGTTTATACATGATAGAAACAAGAAATATTACGTCATCCATCCCATGTAAAGTGGGGATAAAAATTACGTCATTTGTCCAAGAGGACTGATATCACTTCTTAGACTTTTACATTACTTGAAAAACAAATGGTATAAATATCTAAAGCCATAGCTGGACTCAACAACCATAATACCAACAATGCTGAATGTACATGAAGGCTAATGCTCCCCTTGAACATGTGCTACCTGTGCATTGTTAACAGGTCAATGATCAAGGCATCTTTGTCATTCAGATAAAATTAATGAACAAAGTATATAGACATTAATCATCAATATCAATCAGAGAACCCATATCAGATCTTGCCCCATTGTTTTCTTGTATGAAACACATATACGCTTCTTTACTCATAGAAACTCGCATGTGTATGCAACTATACTTCATGAAACATGTGTATAATAGTCTTTTTCAAAAAAAGTTTGATTTAACAGCAGGATGATGCAGCAACTACTCCCAACTTTTACCTGAGATATTCAAATCTATCTCTCGGTAGTGGTTTAGTGAATTTATCAGCAACCTATTCTTTGGAGGGAACATACTCCAATTTTACCTTTCGTTCAAGCACTTGTTCACGTAGAAAATGGTATTTGATGGGTATGTGCTTGGTCTTGGAGTGCATGACTGGATTCTTTGAAATATTGATGGCACTTGTATTTCCCATAGAATGGAGATGGGTGGAGTGCATGTGATCTGAATGTCTTGCAAGGTTTGCATCATCCAAAGAAGTTGTGTGTAGAAAGATGTAACAACCACATATTCTGCTTCAATTGTAGATAGTGCAATTGAACTTTGTTTCTTGCTGAACCAAGACACTAACCTGGAACCCATATAGAATGCACCACCACTAGTGCTTTTTCTATCATCAACACTTCCTGCCCAATCTACATCTGTATATGCATGAAGAGTGAGATATGTATCTCTAAGATACCATAAACCAAAGTTTTGTGTTCCCTGAAGATATTTGAAAATTCTTTTGACTGCCTGAAGTTGTGATTCCTTTGGATTTGCTTGGAATCTTCCAACTATTCCTACTGCATGCATGATGTCAGGTCGTGTACCTGTTAGATAAAGTAGACTGCCAATCATGGATCTGTAAGTTGGTTGATGTACTATTGTTGATTCATCATTTGAACTGAGACTGCATCCTATTACCATTTGGGTAGATACAGGTTTTGAATCTTCCATGTCATACCTTTTCAAGATCTGTTTGAGATATTTGGTTTGTGAAAGAAAAATACCATCTTTCTTTCGTTGAATTTGTAGACTAAGAAAATAGGTAAGTTCACCAAGCAAGGACATTTCAAATTCTTGTTGCATTACTGAAGCAAAATTTTGACTCATGGATTCTTCATTGCTACCAAAAATGATATCATCAACATAAACAACAATAATTAGCAAGCTATCAATGTCAATCTTTGTATATAGATTGCTATCTGCTAGACCTTTTGAAAAATCTTGTTGTTGTAGATATTTGTCAAGATGGTAATACTAGGCCCTTGGAGTCAATTTCAAACCATAGAGGGCCTTTTTGAGTCTCCATACAAGTTTTGCATCATTTCCAAGAATGAATCCTTTTGGTTATTCAATATAAACTTCTTCTTCTAAATCTCCATTAAGGAAGGCAAATTTTACATCCATTTGGTATACTTTGAATTTGTGAAAGCTAGAAAGAGAAAGAAACATCCTTAAGGCTTCAAGTCTAGCAACAGGTGCAAAAGTTTCTTCAAAATCTATACCTTCTTGTTTAGCATACCCTTTACAAACAAG
>APFE031446022.1:10198-61016 GCA_000404065.3 Pinus taeda | reverse complement strand
AATTTGCTCAAGTTCTTCATTCATGGCCTTGACCCAACATTCATCTTTGCATGCTTCATTTACATTTTGAGGTTCAGTGGAGGATAGTAATGCTAGATAGCTTGAGGTTTCAGTAATAGTTCTTCTTGTCTAAACACCTGCCTCTTTTTCCCCTAAAATTTGAGTTTTTGGATGATTTTTCTGAACATACCTCGACAGAGTATTTTCTTCTACCGTTATCTCTTCTTCTGGTGCTTCATTGGTTTCTTCTTCAATATCATCATGATTTGATGTGGGAAAATAATCCCCATCTTCTTCATTTTCATAATCTTCTCTTTTTGTTTGTTTTGGATTTTTGCATGCTTCATCAACTACCACATCAATACTTTCAACAATTTTCCCAAGTCTCTTATTATAGCATTTATATCCTTTACTTCGGGAAGAGTAACCAAGAAGAATACCTTCATCTGCTCTAGGCTCAAACTTACCAAGTTTTTCATCAGTCCTTTTGATATAGCATTTGCTTCCAAAAAATTTAAAGTATTTTACAGTAGGAGTCTTACCATACCAAAGTTCATGTGGAGTTTGAGTGCAATTTACGCGAACATTTTCTTGGTTGAGAATAGTTACGGCGATGAATGCAGCTTCACCCTAGAAGGTTGCAGGAGTTCCAAATTCATCTAGCATAGCTCAAGCCATTTGTTGAATAGTTATGTTCATTCTTTCTACCACTCCATTTTGCTGAGGAGTCCTTGCAATGGAGAATTTCCTTTTTATTCCATGTTGTTCACAAAATTCAAGGAATTCATCCAAGGTAAATTCCCCTCCTCGATTAGATCTGACGCATTTGATTTTTCGATCTGATTCATTTTCAACCAAAGCTTTGAAGGCTTGGAAATTTTCAAATGCTTCATCTTTATGCTTTAGCAGACCTATCCAACACATTCTAGAAAAATCATCAATGAACAAAATAAAGTATTCTTCTCTGCAAGGTGACTTTTTCGTTAATGGTCCACATAAATCGTTATGAACAAGTTCAAGAGGCTTATTAGCTGACCCTTCTCTTTCAATGAAGTGAGCTTTGGTTTTCTTACTGAATTGACATGGTTTTCATATTGTATTTTCATGGATGTTGATATCTGGAAGATCACAAATAGGCTTGAACCTGCATGCTTTTCTTATTTGAGAAAAGCTTAGATGTCCCAATATTCTATGCCATAGCCAGTTTTCATCATTTTTGCGTAGATAACACTGTTGTTGTCCTCCCTTGAGTATGTATAAGTTGTTAGGATTTCTTGTACCTTTGATCACAGTCTCCCTTATATCAAGTTCATGAACAACACATCTATTTGATCGAAACACCACTTCATTTCCTTGATCACACATTTGACTGACACTCAATAGGTTATGCTTTAAACCGTCTACATAAATAAAATTTCTAGCTTTAACATTTTCTTTCAAGAAAATAGATCCTTTATCTTTTATGATAGCAAGAGTGTCATTTCCAAATGAAACATTCTTTTTTTTTCTAAGGCATTATATGAGTGAAGTTTTTCTGTCACCTGCCATGTGTTTTGAGCATCCACTGTCGATGTACCACTGGTTTTCTTGTCCTTCTGCATACAAGACTATACCACATATTTCTGTTTGAGATTCTTTCCTTCTCCATATCTTGGGATTTAATGGGGTTTTCTCCTTTTGAGATGATTGCCGAAATTTGCTCGTGCATTCAGATTCTTCATGACAAAAGTTGTTATAGATTGAGCATTCTATTTCATTTTCAAGAAAAGAAAAGTTATTATAAGAAATTTTCTTGACCCCTGTTACATTCCTTTGATTTCGTACTTCTCTAGTCATGATGGTTTTGTAAGAAACACATTGAGTAGCTTTGTGTCCAAAATTATGACATGAAAAACATTGCCCATTAAAGAAGTTCCTGTGACTATCGAATCTACTGACCTGGTGATTGTAGCTTCTATTGATATTCATCTTTGGAGCAAATTGAGTATGATTTACCTGAGATTGGTTGTGGCTTCTATTCATCCTTGGAATAAATTGAGTTTGATTTACCTGGTGATTTTCTTTATTCCTTTAATGATGATTTTCATATTTTTCACTGGTCTTTGCTGCATAAAGATAACTTTTAGTGGAAGTTGATGGCTTATGTGATTGAGATGCTTCTTCAGTATATCCAAGACCTATCTTTATCATAGGAGAAAACTGTACTTTGATAATTTCACCTATGGTTTCTGATCCTTTAGCAAATCTAAGATTGAGAGATTTTGTTTTCTCAAGATCCTTTCTTATACCCACAATTTCACATTCTAGTTTTTCATTGTATTTTTCTTTTTTAGCAGGTTGGTATGTCAAGGTATCTATAATCATATTATTTTCTTCTAAAAAGATTTTGAGTTTATAAATTTCTTGATGACAGTCATCTTCTTCTAAAGCATCCCAAAAATTATCATCTTCATAAGCCATTAGAAGTCTATAGTCATTACTATTTTCATCTTCATCACTATTTGATAAAGATCGCTATTTTCATAAGTATAGTAACTTATTTTATTTAAAACTTGTTTTCTATTCCATTTTGTATGTTATTTCCTTTTTTCATGTTTATCTTTATGAGGACATTTGGAAGAATAATGACTGACCCTACCACAGTCAAAGCGTTTGAAGTGTATCTTACCTCTAAATCTTTTGGAACCCCGTTCGAGCTTCTTGACAAAGTTTACCTCATCTTCCTCTTCTGAAATATGTCTTGATTCATCGTGTTCTTCCTTTCCTTTTGCTAAATCTTTAAATGTGGCTTCTCTCATATCGAATTGACCTCCTTTTCTCATCTCAAAGGCAGTTAAGATTCCATGAAGTTGTGTCATAGTGATAGTCTACAGATCCTGATTTTCTTCTATGGCAGACACTTTTGATTCAAATTTAGCAGATAAGGATCTCAAAACTTTCTCAACTAAGGTAACTTCCTTTATATCTTCACCTAGATTCTTCATACAATTAACAACCTCATCTATACGTAAGAAGTAACTAGCTATACTTTCATCACTATGCATCTTAAGAGTTTCATATTGAATTCTGGGAGTTTGAAGTTTATCACGCTTTACCTCAGAGTCTCCTTCGTAGCTCAGAACGATTTTGTCCCATATTTCTTTGGCTGATTTGAGTTGCATGACTTTGACACACTCTCATTGTGACAAACTTCCCAATAAGGTATTGACAACTCTGGCACTGGTTTCATATTTCTTTTTACCTGTTGTATCTGTAGGAATTAGTGTTGGAAATGTATATCCTCCTTCCACAATTTCCTAGACATCCGTTCCAAGTGATTGTAGATAGGCAGTGGTTCATATTTTCCAATAAACAAAGTTTCTCCCATCAAATATTGGAGGTTTGTTGGATCCCATGCTTTCTTGATTACTCATGATGATGGATCTCCCTTCAAGCGATTAAGCTTCTTCTGAAGGACCTGCTCCAATACCAATTGTTTGAAATAATACTGAGAGAGGGGTGAATCAGTATTATCATATAAATATTTTAATTTCCCAAACATATTTATATACACTACTTCAACTAAGTGAATTAGTGTGTACACACGATTGTACTTAAAGGAACCAACGTATATGCAAAGAACTTTTGATTTAGATAGATTATCATGTATTGAACTTTAACCAGTATATCAGAGATTCATTAGACAGTGCAGTAAAAGAAGAATAAAGAATCACACATAAGCAACACACATGAACACCAAGATATAAGGTGGAAACCCAATGTGAGTAAAAGCCACCTACTGCGGTCGTCTCTATCTTCCTTTAATAATAATCAAATATGTTTACAATCTTGTACTGGTGCAGACTCATACCAATACACAGGCACCCACTTGCAGAAGGCTACAACCTCTCTCATTCTCCAGCTACTACTAGTGGGTGTTGCACTACACCATGTCTAATATTTTAAGGCCTCTTTGTTGGTTTTTTAAACAAAACAAAAAAAAATATGTACCATACACTTAGTTAACTAGTAGCAAATGAAACATAGAAATAACACATCATTCATGTTGTATAAGATAATTTCTTGAAAGGAATCAACATATGATAACCCTTAGATATCAAAAATTTAAGGTAGGGTCATGGTTCATGAGACACTAGTATGTCATGTATCTGCATAGTTCACAAAAGGGAGCATGCATATCTAGTATGACAACTAGAGGAGAAAGAAATGCGCAGACAAAAAAAATGTGTACCTGTGGGAAGCCTTCGATAAAACTCACAATCTACTTCTAAACTAGAATGAGTATTCACACAAATTTTAGTCTATACAGATACATAAAAGTTTACAATTTAGTAAAGGAGAGACAGAAAATACCCTATCACTGAAAGTAAATTCACATTATAGAATATTACACCATTGAAACCCTTGACTAGTTTGACTATGAGTGATGAAAATATATTTACAGGTGCAAGAGGAAGTATATCATTTAGTACGACAAGGTGAACCATCTTCCATCATTAATAATTTCATAGCATTCTTACAATTTGTTTAGGAATAGTCGAGTATTGCACTAAATCCACAACCACTAAAATAGAACACATACAACGAGAGAATAAATGAGCTAAATTCAAGAAAAAAGAGCCATTATTAAAATTTAGGAACAATAATAATAATTTATTAAAGTAAAAGAGCCTCACAATATATAATTCTTTAGGTCCTCTTAGGGTAGCTCAAGTGGAGATGGTCGTGGAATGAGGTCTCACGGAACCAGAGATCTTGGGTTTAAATCTTGTGCTACCCTCCACCTTAGTGGGGTGAATAATGAACATGTAAACTAAAAAATCAGAGAGTCCTACCAAACTTACACTATATATCTATCTATCTATCTATATATATCTATATATATATCTATATATATATATATATATATATATTATATATATTATATATATAATATATATATTATATATATAAATTCTTCAGACCCTAATGGTTTAGTTACTAACATAACCAAAATTAACACTAATAGTTATCTGATGAGTCCAGTTTTATAGCATTCCAATAGTTCAACTTCATGAAGAATTACATTATACAAGAGTGATGGTCCATATGCCTATATTAGAAAAAAAAACTAGAGATGTCGTGACACAAGTGTGATAGACTATCACATCTCAACCGTAATCTAGAAAACAATGATATCGTTGAAACCTTTTGTGGTAATAACAATGAAATCCAAATGTGACACAGTGACCACCGAACTATGGAGGGAGTTCGTACCTAGCAGGGAGTAACTAGAGATATAATTAGAAAAATTGACATGTTATATCCAACCCTAGAAATAAGAAACTCAACATTTTACCCAGGTGAGTGAATTACCTATCATCAAAGAGGAAGGAGATAATTCCCTATACACAAAATATATACAAAATTGTAATTAATAGAGCGAAATGGGGAGAAAATAATTATAAGCCTATTGTAAGAGGGTATGGTAACAAATAAGAAAAATGTTAATGTCAATTTGGATTTTGAACGACTCAATTCGAGAGTATCAAACTAGAAGCATGACAATAAAAAAAATAGAATAAAACAGGTAAACCCAATGTCTAAGGAGTTTAGTACCTTTCTACGCTCATTAGGACGAAGCGAACCATTCCATCAATAACCACGTAGGGATTTAACCTATAATTAAAAACTATTAGGAATAAAAATAGTTGGGAGAAGTAAATGAATACTCAGCCCATAAATTGACAATTCTTACCCTAGAGTGAGAAATCATACAAACATACAGGAAACATAAAAAAAGAAAAATTATTACCAGTTGAAGTTTCCACAGAAAAAGTGATCCATGGAGATAATGATGGCCCTCGAACCCTGGGTATTCATCCATGGGAAATATATTCCTTTGTACACAGAATAGAAGCAATGAAAAGTAAAATAACCTGGTCAGACTTGACCCCTAGAAAATTTGGAAAAAATATTGTGAAATTCCTCTCACTATTTCATCATACCTTTATCTGATGTGATGTCATTGAATCAAGAAGGAAAGAGTAATATAACCCCCAGTAGTGTTTGGTGACAACTTAGGTTTTAGGCATCTCTACCTCCCGTGGAGTAGCGCCTTGAGTGTTAGACACCAAAGAAGAAATCAAAATGGTGAATGTGTTGTCACCCAAATACAAAGGCTAGGGTTTGTACCATGCATTGGAAACAATTGGGTTTCGCCAATAGATTTAGATCATCCATCTGGATAGCATAAGGTGGCACATGAATATCACATGGCTCACAGGTGCATGGCAATGCCTAAGTCGACATACTCATCTCCAAAAAACATTCATCCTCATTTCTTTGACACCTGAGCTATCGCTCCTTGGGAGTTGAATATGATAGTCAAATGATTAAAATCTGCCCAACCTTTGGTACAATGAGTGGGTATAATAATTAATGTAAAATAAATCCTAGCCTAAGGTTGTAAGGTGCCCAAGTATTATTTTGAAAACAAAACCCCATTCCATAAGTTATATGTAAACCTTCAAAATGTTATTACACGAGATGAAAACAAATGCATATAACACATATTTCATTAAAAACAGAAAAAAAATTTGTATTACAAGGACATTACTAGAATTTAGTATTTTGAAATTCTAGATCCACAATTTAATTCCAAAATTAATGAAATACGTGTTATATAGGTATGTAAATATATATTTCACATTTTATGTCTTAATTAAAGTAAGGTGGTTCCATCATATAAGCCTTGGTTGGGGAACAACTTGATGAGTAACCCTTTCGAAAGGGATAATGTGGACTATGTTTTAGAAGATAACAACCCCCATGATTATATATACTACTTCACAAATAAATATAATGATGAAAGAATAAAATAAAATCTCGTAGAAAGCTATGAGAGAATCAGACTTATCTACACATTGTTATTCAAATTCCATAAGTAATTAACAATCTTGATCTAATTCATCATCCTCATTATTGGAAGAATATTCACTATCTTCATGAGTATAAAAATTTTTGTTGCTAGTAAAACCTCTTTTAACATTCTTATTTGAAATATTGTTTCCTATTTATTATTTTCTTTATAAGGACACTTAGCATCACATTGACATACTCTCCGTACAAGAAAAAAGGAAATTGGTGAGGGTCAAAATAATCTCACCATAAGCTCATTGGTGATGGTCAAAAGAGCCTTCATCACCAAAACTAAACTTCACCAAAAGTGGCATTGCCAAAAGTATAGGTGTTGTGGTGACATTCAAGGTTCGTCACTAATAATGATTTATAACGATGGAATGTGACCACCACCATTTCATATAAGAAATGGTGACAAACTTTAGCCTCCTTCATAAAAAAAATGAACACCACCAAAAGTATAGGTGTTATGTTGATATTCAAGGTTCGTCATGAATAATGATTATAATGATGGACATTGACCGTCACCATTTCATATGAATAACAATGATTTATCAAGAAGGACCTTCTGTGGTTGTCACTATTTATGCATATATATGGCAACATTTGTTGACCATCAGCATTTCATATTTTGGCGAAGGTCAAAAAATGTCACCATAAGCTCATTGGTGACATTCAAGGTTCGTCAAGAACAACAATTATAATGACATTTAGTGTCCGCCACCATTTCATATGAACAACTATGATCTATGGTGATGGACCCTTCATGGTTGTCACTTATTCTGCATATATATAGTGCTGTTCGTTGACCGTTACCATTTCATATTTTGGTGATGTTCCAAAAATTTCACCATAGCCATATCGATGATGGTCAAAATAACCTTTTTCACCAAAAAATGATCGTCGTCATTCCTTACAAATATCAAGGCAGAATGGAATCAAACTACCAACCTCCTATTTCTAAAGCAGGTGCTCTTTTATTGAGCTAGCACCCTTTAAACAATTATACTTTAAAAACTTAGACCTTGAAACTTTATAAACTATAAATTCTACAAATTTCAATAAATTATAAAACATTGTAAAATCTTGGCAAATCTTTTACGAAACAAACAAAATAGCATCGAAATTGTAGGTCCCTTCCTAATGGTTATGGAAGTTATGTAAAGTGGGTGTAGGAGAAAATAGTTACATATAATATAATATGTTTAGTTAAATACTAGATTAGAAGTGAAACTTTGAAGATATTTATAGCCTATAAATGACCTATAATTATCAAACATAAAATCTACAATTACACCAAAGATTGATTTCTCACCTTGTGAATCATGTAAATCTATTGTGACGGCATAAAAATCTACCCCTAAAGTATTTATTTGCATGCTAAAAATTAAAAAAAAAGAGTATATATGATGAAATTATGAATAATAATATACATACTTGAATTATACTCTCTATGGGGTATAGAAAACTAATTGGGAGCTATTCTCATTATTAATTAATTCATGATGCCAAAATACAATGATCGTTAACAAGTATCTTGAAATGTAACCACTAAACAAATGTTAAAATTGTAAGCACAAGGTTTTGATAATATCTGTTACACCAACAAAATATCCAAGGGGAATTCAAACACTTCCAAATCTACACCAAGAAAAAGTATCCAAAGATGCAATTTCATGGATACAATGAAATAAATCTCTACCTCTTAATGGTAACTATGTCCTCCCATAAGTACTTCAACTAGAAAAGTGGTATGAAGATAAAAAAATCAAAGAAAAAATAACTACACAATAAAACTAGCAATTGCACTAAGAGGTGCAAAGGAACACTAATAAAAAGATTGCGGGGAATGTGGAAGGCAACAATTTGTACATTATTTTGTGTAATATTTTTGGGTTATACAAAGTTCTATAGGTTGAATGATAATGATTAGAACATCATATGCTATTTAGTTTCCATATTTCAATGGAGAGGGAAATAAAATATTTCACGGATAAGAGTAAGAGAACAAAAATCTATCAAGTAAATTTAGTGTCATTCTAGTAAAATTAGGAATCTTTATCGTTTTGACGAGTGTTTTGTACAAGAAAAAAATAGTATTACAACAACAATTTTGCATGGCTGATATGTAAATATCATACATATTACAAATAAAGAGGTTTCTAATGATGATTAATGTTAGATAAAACCTCAATATATTGCAAACTTGAGTCCAACTACAAATCATAAGGTTCAAAAACAAATAATCATTGAAGACAAGTGTACATAAGGATAGAATCTCACATAATATCAATGTATAATATGAACATCTACCCACAATATAATTGAGCAACAAAAATATTGCATATCCTCTAGGCCATTCTCCAATTTATTATGTTGTTTCCAACATATGTTCATTTTTCTATTTGAATTTGAAAACAGAACATGATAGTAAAGATATATGAAAATGCCATGATCAATATTAATGAAAAACTAGTACTATCACCACTATATCTAACATTGTAACATTGATAAAAGGTTACATACAATCAACTAAATATTATTTTACAAGTCAATATAATGTTAAATAAAATTATGTATTCACTTCACCAAAGAGAAATGACTCATGGATAATTGTAATGCATCACATGTAATTTGGAATTTGGCCCTAGTTTTGCTTCTTATACTAGTATATGTGTACACAAGCGATGTATTCCGAAAATTTCATAAAGCTAAGGGAAGTTACAAGCAAAAAGTAGTAGGCTAGATGGCCATCATTGAGATTGTCAGGTATCCATCCCTGTTTTCCTCCTTTAGTGGTAACAAAATTCTGTTGGTAATAATTAAGGTGCACAAATATCTTACTAATGCTATTGTAAGAAGACAAAGATAGTTGCAAAAGTTTTTTTGGTGAATTCCCCAGTATTTCTTAGTTGGTGCTTAGATGGCCTTCATTACAATTATCAGGTACTCATCATTGTTTTCCTCCTTTAGTGGTGACAAAAGTGATAATGGTAACAATTAAGGTGCTCAAATAGATTCTTAATTCTATTTTCAGAAGAGAAAGAGCATTGCACAAGTTGCACATTAGATCAAGAGACCCATCATACAAAAATTCTAGCAGCCCTATAAAAGAAAAAAAAATTGAAGCACCAAGAAATACTAGGGAATGTGCTAAAAAAATGGTCATGGAAACTGGTGTGACTATATCATGGACCAAATGAAGAGTTTTTACCATATCAAAATTCTTAATTTCAGCTAAGGAAACTATTGCAATATAAATTATTGATATGACCATCCAAATACCCATTCATTGCAGCTCTATAAACCCCCTCTCTTTTCTAGTGTACTTGTAAGAAATATGCACAATTATGCGATCATAAACTGGAACCCATATCATGACATTGATTATATCAAATATAAAAAATGATGCTAAATTTTTTTTGAAGGAACAAATGTTGGTGTCCATAGTCATGCCATGTTCAACAAACATTGTTGAAATTTGAGCATAAATAAAAAAGAATACAATGCCACTCACCCGTATGGGAAACATATGAACCAAAAACTTTAGCTCCTCTGCTTGGGTCACAGTACATTATTTCCAAGGATTGGAAATCCATTGTCCTAAACACACATAATGATATTATAAATTTATTTTTTAAGACACTGCAAACCTTTTAAGTTGGATCTAAAATATTAATGGGTAAATATGTATATTATAGTATATGTATATGTATATGATATATATATATATATATATATATATATAATTTATATATATATATATTATATAATATCATTTTCTTATACTACAATTATGTCAACTTGTAGTTCTAGACTCTTGAAACTATCTGACATACAATGCTCATTTCAATGCAATTGTTTTGCTAAATAAAATAATCATATAAAGTCAGCCCTCAAAGTTAAAAAAAGAATAAGATAAGTACTTGAGATCATTTGAATGCTCTATCTTTTGGCTTCCTTGAATAACATAACACATGTCTTTCACCTCCTATAGCATTGAACTATATTGATGGACTTCCTTTTGCAATTTATGAAATGCTACAACTATTACTTGGCATAACTATGTGAGGGGATTGCCTCTTGGTTTTTGGAGTCTGTATAGTGGTGTCCTAGAAAATAAAATTATTACAGCTAATCCCACAAAAATTCTAGGGATAGGAAACACACATCCCCACCCAACACTATCTTCAAACCATACAATAAAGCTTCTAGAAACAAGAGCCCCAACATTAATTCAGAAACTAAACCAATTGAAGCTGCAAAGGTTGAGTTCAAACATAACTCTCGTATTTTCATAAGTTTGTGCTTGATCACCATGACTTTGAAGGTTGTTCTTGCCACTTGCAGAAAAATTTGAATCTCAGCCCTTGGCTCTAAACATTCTTGAAATCACCTTCTCTTCAAAAACAATATGATTTGACTTTATGAGAGATAGAGTGAATACTATTTACTTCACCCTTCCATGCCCTAAGAAGAGGGCCGACCTCACCCCTTAGGAAATTTCCTCTCTGGTCCAAACTAAAATTCAAAAATAAAGAAATAAAAGTCATACCTTAATCAAACTCCAACAAAAGAAATACAATAAGATTGAATAAAAATGTCAATGTGACAATTGTTACATTATTGTGAACCCATCTAATTTGCAAGTCAATATCCAAACCTCTTACAAATGAATTGTTACCATTATTGAATAATTTTTGAGTTTCATGTGACATCTCATAATTGCATGGGAGACGACCATAAATTATTGACCATAGTTATGGTATGCTATGCATAACTTGATTTTTTTCTAGTTTTATTAAATGAACTAATCATCCCCTTGCCATTGTCTATGTAGACTATAGTTAAATATGTGAACAAAACATTGTTTTTAAATAAAAGGTAATGTTAAACATGTAACCTGAGTCATTTTAGTGTTCACATTTCAAAGAATAGAATTAATACTTCCAAGGAAACAAGTGATTTTGCAAAACCACATTCTTCAAAAGTCATTTTGTCCATGCGTCCAAAGTACAAGTCATTCATTTTGCATGCCATGTTAGTAAAACTCAACAGTTTCAACAGAAACATTGAATATCATGGCAAAATAGTTTTACATAATGATTTAGTGGCTTTTGGACTCAAAAAAATGTACAAAATTTCATTTAACAATAGCTTAAACTTTTGAAGAGGCATGCTCACTCCCAACCATAATCAAATGAATAGTTGCAACTAACCTAAAATTTAGCTTTGTGGCTATTTCCCACAAATTTACAAATGATTCAGTGGCTTTTGGACTTGAAAAAATATGCAAAATTTTAGTGAGAGACAACTGAAATTTTTTAAGAGGCGTGCTTATTCCCAACCATAATCAAGTTCGTAGTTGCATCTGACACAATATTTAGTTTTGTGGCTATTTCCCACAAGCTAGAAAGATGGAAAACATTGCATAAGGAAACCTCTTGGAGATGATAAACTTTTTTCATTTCTAAAAGTTTATGTTGTTGGATTTGTGAGAAATGAAACTAAAATTTAAGTTTGATATGAATAGTTCAAGTCTAAAATATGTGGAAAAAAATGAGATTGTTAGGCTAAAACTCATCTCTCAAGTAGGATATGAAAAGAAAGGTTGTGCTTTTTTTTTTTTTTTTTTTTTTTTTTTTTTCAGTCACCTATATTTTAGTCATGCCTATTTGGACTTTTCTGATAAAGAGTAAGTTCAACAATACATGTACTTGGTGCAACTATGGTCACATGTTAGTAAATCTCTTGAAAGTATAGGGGAAGGCTCATTTTTAAATAAATATTTTATTTTCATGATCATTTGATGACACAACAAAACAAAGGCATAGGCATTCTATCCAAACAATCTAACATCATCTATAAGGACTCTAAACTCAGTTGAATTAACGTTTTGAAATTATAAACATATAAAATCCAATCATAAAATAACGATAATTTAAAAACCATGAACCTTGAATCAAAATTGAAAACTCCCAAATAAAACTCTCAAATATCTAGTGGGTTCTAAATGCACACCACAATATGATGCAAAGTAACAAAGGCCTTAAAATATCAATACAACGATCATCTAAAAAATGTTATGTATAAATGGCATGATAGGCACATGATCAACAATCAATCCCAAGACAAAAGTTTTCTAGGCACTACAATTATCTTTAATTTTCAATACATTAATAAAAGAAAGAAATAAATGGTAGAAACCAATTGCATAAATGTTCCAGTACTTAATTTTTCAGTCTATCTGATCCAAAACATATATTGTATCCTAACAGTGAATGTATTATGTAAAAATAAGAAATAGATGGAAATACGTTTTTCATAATAGTTTATGCATTAAAGAACAAAATTAAAAAACAAAAACACGTGGTTATTAATAACTTCAAGCTTTTCATTGTAGGAACCAAAACATTTCACTTTGGTACTAATGAGTTCCCTTCAATTCCAAAATACCATGACCCGAATGACGTAAAGAAGTTCAACAAAAAAGGAAAAGTAACAATCTATAAAAATTTCACAATAATAATTATCTCTACATATTGGCATGGATTCACGGAAGACTCTTGAACATTTTATAATATGAATGAACTAAAATAAGCCCCAAAAGAAGACAAGCAGATCTTAATGTCTCTAGTTCCTAATGCGATCAGCTAGATTCCAAGGAAAAATACAACATATTCAAGTGTTGTTTCCTTTGCACAGATGATATGTGCAAGATGGATGTTGCAAGGTAGAAACATAGGTTGAAATTGTCAAGGTTGTCATTCCTTGAAAATGTTAAAGTGTGGTCGTCAGTCATATATTAATCAATTAATAATAGAAAATTAAGTGATTAGGTAGTTTGTCAATGTTCAGGGCAACAAAGTGTTATCCACCAAGCTTCATTCTTGTTGGGGAGTTGGTTCACTGGTTAGCACAACAGAGTTTCAAGTCATCCACCAGGCTCCATTATTATTGTGGTCTTCCCCATTAGGGCATGGTGTAAGTTTCAATGTGGTGAGACTACGTATAGGTCCCAAGCAACATTCACATAATAGATGTCCCAATCTCCTCAGACCTTAGACCTTAGCAAAATAATTACCTCTATGGCACCTTATATAAATAAATACCCCTCAGACCTAGCACCTTAGCCCAATCTATGCCCATTCTCTCTTTTCAATAATAAAAGATTAAAGTATATTTGCAAAATAGAATCAAATGTGCTTTCAAAACCAAAACAAATTGGGCGAGAATTAAGCATGTAGTAGAGTAAATGCTTCAAAACAAGATAAAAGTTGGGAAGGTTTCAACATACAATAAAGTAAATTGTTGAGAAAACAACAATTGTTCAGTATCGGCCCCATAGGAAGGCTTCATAAAAAGGTTAAAATCTAGTCTCTTCCTGTACAAACAATATGAGCCAAACCGTACATATTATCATTAGGGTTGGCAATATTTCAATATGACTTTTATTCAAAGTTTGAGGATCATCCACTTCCTTGATTGTGTATGTTGCAAGTTTTCAATGTCTTCCTCGACCACAAACAAAATTGCATATGCACGATATATTCAAATGATTCACACTCACATTTGGGGATATAATAAATTGTGGACAAAAATTAATGGTCGATCAGACCTTTGGCATTTCCATTTCCAAGAATTACAACTTTGTCCCTTAGAGGGGCTATAAGGCCAGTCTATCCTAAAATTGGAACGAAATTCCCTACAAAATAGTTGCTAGAGATTAATGTGTAAGGAATGCAATCTCACTTAAGTTGTTCAGTCAACAAATTAACAATATTCACCATAAAAAAACTTAATTGGTTGTTACATATCTCATACTAACGAGACAAGTGTCTGTGTATGGGTCTCACTCTCATACGAAGGGGATCAATACAAGAACGTCATAAAATTTTAATAAACACAATGCCATTGGAGATGACGACCAAATCAAAAATAGGTACATGCCTAATGTAGAGGAGGGGTTCTAGGCGTGTATAAAGGAGAATGCATTTTGTGTCTTAATTCCTCCAATTGATTTACAACTTCCTTAATATATGGCCTTACAACATGTGAAGGTGCATAACAACCAATTACAACTTGAAGAGCATGAAGCAATTCATCATCTATCAGGCTCCTAATTCCCATCAAAATTTTTATGTTGAAAATCTCCATGGTGCATGGTTCAAGCATTGCAACCTTCAAAATACTAGGCAAGTCCACAATCTCGTTTGAGGCATTCTTACCTGGCCTCTTTCCCATCAATATTTCCAAAAGAAAAGCACCAAAGTTGTAGTTATCATTCTTGGTATTAGCCATCTTTATTTTATGAAGCTCAGGAGCCTTATAGCCTTCTAGACTTGCAGTCGCCATCATCTCAGCCTCATCATTATAACTCATCATCCTAGCCAATCCAAAATTTGTGAGATGGAATACATAATATTCATCAACAAAAAAATTCTTAGATTTAAGGTTTCCATGAATTATCGGTGTTTTAAGCCATGTATGTAGATGGGTGAGCCCCCAAGCTATTCCAAGAGAAATATTTTACCTACGAACCCAACTCAGATGTTTCCTGCCTGAACCATGAAGAAGATCGACCAAACTACCTTTGGGCATATAATCATAGGCCAGCAACTATTCTCCTCTTTGAAAAATTCCCTCATGACCTAAATTATTATGTGAATGTTGGAGACACCCCAAATTAGTAACCACATGCAAGAATAATTCCCTTCTTCTAATAATGCCTTCTTTAGGAAACCTAAGCACAATAGTACCTCCTTGAACCAAATGTTCCTTATACATAGTACCATAACTTGTTTCCCAAATATTTGTCCAGTTGCATTCAAAACATCTTCGACAATGACATGCTCCTCACCTTCAAACAAGACCAACCTGCCCTCCCTAGTTTCTTCTTCGTCAAATTCATTTGTGAACTCCCCCCTTATCTTCCTATCATGATATCTAAAAATGAAATAAAAATAGACTACACAACAAACACAAAAGCCATCAAACCAATCACAATTCCAACCACTACACGAGGGCTCTCCTCTATCATGATCGTAGTAAAAATGTACCCATCGTTCAAACAAAATCACAATTCGATATGTCTATCTCATTGTAATGCTTAGAGGGTGATATTGATGATGATAATTCCTATATAGGAAATGATGTTGATGATATGTAGGTATTTATCATAGCATGCCTTTATTTTCATGTTATAGGCCATTTAGAGAATCTTTGTTAATGTATTTTTGGTTTGGAGATGTATTACACTAAGAGCTATTTTGGTTATATGCACTCTTTCGATATAAATAATAACTTTTACATATTTTTGTACAAATGGTTTGGATTCATGTGGATGCACATTGTATATGTTTTCTCTTTAAAATTTGAATTATTTTATATATTTTTTGGTTGACCAATTTTTTGGTCTAGTTTTTTCCCTTCCTAGTTCAAAGGGTTGGTCGGTTTGGTCACTAGTTTGACTTTGATAACATTGAGAAACATTGAAGAGTAGTGATTAAAAGTGATATTAGAGGCTAAATATTTTCTAGAAATGATATTTCTCTATTTGTGATGGATAGTTGGCATCTAAGGGAGTAGGCTACAAACCATTTTCAAGCTTGGAAGTGCCTGCTATCCATTCTTCTTATTCCCAAGTAGGTAAACATTCAAATGGAAAGTTTGTCCCTTTTCCCTTTTGTCCCTAAAATGTGGATATGATGTTTGTCCCTGATTTTTCTCTCATTCAAATGTAGATTTCAAATCTATGTTTGTATTTTTTTACTTGACATTCCATAGTTCATAGTTCTACTAGTTTGAAACTTGAACTTTGAATTTTAAAGTAGGTTTTTCATGTTGTATACTTGGATATTTATTTCCATTTACTATGGTCCCAAGAGTGAAAGACCCTACATGGCTCCATGTTTATGTTTTTTATAGTGAGATGTACTGCAAATTTTGCAAGAAACATAGGGATTCAAAGGCTGAAACAAGACTTGGCTGGTATAAGAGGCCAAGTTTCCCCATGCAAGGCACCATTAGAGGAGATTGGATAGATTAGAATTGAGATTCAAAGTCAGTTTGAAAAAATTGAAGAAGGAAAGCATATGCAAAGGAGATAAATAATGAAATAGAGAGGAGGATGAAACTTGTTGGAATTTGATTTTGAGGTTGAAGACACTTCCTCTATCCCCTATACCAATGTCTTGGACCCCTTCTGTTATGTCCCTTCCCCTACTAGTGATAATAGGCAGCCTAATGAAGAACATTCAAAGTTATGTCCCACCAATCCCCAACTCTGCTAGTGCCTCCCAACCATGTCAAACTCATTCCACATTAGATACCCATTAGAATAAGAAATACACAAATGTTACTTTTGAATACATAGCAAGATGATAGTATGATTCAAATATCCCCTTGAATGCTTCCTTCTCTCCTCATTACCAACCGATGTGGGATTTTGTGATTGTTGCAAGAAAGTATTCAAAGGTCCTAGTTTGCATGACTTGAGAGGATTTATTTTGCAAAAGAGATTTTAGCCATTGAGGAACACTTGAAGAATTTTAGAGATTCATTTCGTTAAGTACCATATGTTAGATGTATGGACTGGTGGAATGAATTGTACAATCATAAATTTGTGGAAATTGGTGAGCCTCCTATTATGGTGTTGCAATTGGTGGATGGGTGAAGTTGTTCATGGGATAAATCTATGAGGCTATAGATCAGGTAAAAGATAAAATAAGGACAACCTATTAAGACAAAGTAGATAAGTATAGGCCTATCTAGGACATCATTGATAACAAATGGAAAAATCAAGTCCATCGCCCTATACATGCAACTGAGTATAATTATAGAGTTCACTTAGGGGAAGATCAAACTGCGGAGGTCAAAGATGGATTACATACGTGCTTGGAGCGCATGGTCCCTAATGAGACAAAATAGTTGCAAGAACATAGATGGATCAAGACTCTCACTAGAGCGAGTTGGGTACCTTTGGAAAAAACCTAGAAAGGATTACAAAATATGTGGACCAACCAAGTATGAAATTCCAAGGTATTTTTAAGATTGGGTGTTTAAACTTTATATACTTGACTTTTTATCCACATTCACAATGTAATTTGTTGAACTAAATTTGTATTTGCAACACTTTGGTGGGATTCAATTGGTAGCTAGTGTCCTAAATTGCAAAATTTTGTAGTTTGAGTCCTAAGCCAAACTTGTTATGCTTCTAAGTGTATGCACAATTGTTTTGTCTTTGAGTGGCTTCACATGAAAAAGAGAAACTATTTGGAACAAAAATAAGATAAATGATATCATCTTCATGCAATACAACCTTTGAATAAGACAACCAATTGCTAAACAAAATACATTATACAAATCCCATTATGTTGTATGATATTGATCCAACCTCAGAATGGGTTGAGGAGTCTCACCCAGTCGAGTTTGATCTTGGTTTTGATATTGATCAATTGGAGTTGGGGGGTATTGGTTTGGATGTAGATCAAGTAGTATAGGAGCATAGATAGCATTGAGCATGGCACATGAAAGCACAAGCTAGCTGAATTTGTGCTTCTAGTAGTACTATTAAAACCATTGCAATTATAGATGTCCCTATGGAGTCTTAATACTTTCAAGTAGATAATGATTTGGTAGCTCCTCTTAAGGATCATATTCCAAGAAATGGTGATGTGTTTGATGGTTGATCATGTTGGTCATTGATATGTACCATGTAATATTGCATTATGTAGTAGGTCAAACTCCAGTAGCATGTTGTGTGTTTTTTGGACTTTTGAGCCACTTAGAGAGGAAAAGCCTCATTGATAATGTGTTTTCTTGTTGATATATATTGCACTTGGTACCATTTTGATATATTCACCCTGATATGGTATATACATGAGTATACTTTGCATTTTTTGTCTCCAATGGTTTGAAATCTTTGGAAAATACTTTTTCATTAAAATTTACATTTTTTTTTTAAACTACATCATTGAAATCAGATTAGTCCTAGTCAATCTATGTCCAAGTCCAAGTCCAAATTGATTGTTGATCGATTCCAAAACCAAGTTTGAGTTTTAAAACATTGATGCATAGATAAAGAATATGAATACCCTTTGAGCCATGAAACCACATATAACACATTGCAGTCTCAATCAATAAAATATTCCTACTGCAAGGTTATGGGTTCAATTACATGGATTTGGACAACTTAATAAAACAATATAGGTCTAAGTTCCATCAAAGGATGTACTAAATAATGTCAAAATTCAAACGCATGCATCAATATCCTTCAAAAATTTGGGTATAATGAATTTAATTTTATAAGACTCTTGGAAAAATAACGATACAATCCATGCATCTCATTTAACAAGCAATAAGATGTTCTATATATGATTATCCGCAGTAAAACATAAACAAGAAATAGCATGTCTCAAACAATATCCTAGGTTGTTGGTACTTTAACATGAGTTATGTATTCTTTAGACAACTTTATAAGGAAAATCATAGTTCATTGAAAAATGAAATTTAATAAACATAGAAATAAAGGACTTCAAAATATAACTATCCACAAGAAAACACAACAAAACTGGAATAAACGGGGGTAATTTTACATCACCCTATCTGATTTTCCAAAACTCTATCGAGACCTGTAGATGGAACCCATGAAGCTCCATAAAAGAAGGTCCTCCCTCCTACAACAATTTCAACCTGAGAATGAATAATTACTAACAAAGATAGACTCCCTCATCCACTATAGATTTGATTGTAGAAACTAGAGAAAATGAAAAATTTGTATAAATGTTAAAAATTAGAATACCTCTACACCAAGGTGATTAACTGCTGCAATTTCTTTGGATATTGATGATGTCACCTATGCAAAAATAAGATGAAATTCCAATTGTCAAATACTCTCCATGAACACCAAGCACCTTAATATTTAGGCAATGAAGTGGTTAATATTATGGTAATATTATTCAGAGATATAGTTGTACAACAATAGTATCAACATTCCGTTCAACCATTAAGGAAGTGATTTTAAGAAGCAACCATGGAATATTTATATACCTTTGGGTTGACATTTTCTGCATTCCCTGCTAAAGAAGTGCCACTTATTTTCAAAAGAATTCTATGCCATATTGGGGTTTGTTGCAGCTAAAGGAATGATTACTAACAAAGATAGATTCCCTCCTCTAGGATCAACAACACATTTGTCTGTAGAATCTCTAGAAAATGTAAAATATCTGTAAATGTTAAAAATTAAAATTCCTCTACACCAAGGCAATTAACCTGCTACAATTTCATTGGCTATTGATGATGTCACATGTGCGAATTACCGATAAAGGCTAGACTAAAAAGGTGGGGCAGAACACCAAATTCCAAGATACTTTGGTTAAAAACATTGATAAGGATAAGACATGGATAATTATCCCAAGTCAAGTTTAAAGGGGAGAACACTATTTAATCTTGATTTGTTAAATGAATCATTACGTTAATGTTAACATTGGTGGATTTCATGCTATCATTTTCTGCCCATGGGTTTTGATGTAGTGAAGTCTTTAAAGAGGGTAATGTTAGGTTAACTTTAATATGGTAAATGAGTGATTGTGTTAAGGTCAACAGTGGTGGATTTCGAACCATGGTTTGGTAGACTTTGGATTTTGATGTAATTAAGCCTTTAAAAAGGCTTGGGATACTCCATTGTAATTTTCTTGGAGAATTGGTTGGATTTCTCAAGGGTACAATGATAACATTGGCTGGTTTTCCCTATAAGGGTTTTCCAAGGTAAATTGTGTGTCAATGTGTGCATGATTTATGTTTTTTTTTTGTTGGTTAATCATTTCTCTCATATGATTTGCTTATTCCTAACAACACAAAGACTACCACTCATGGTGATTCAAATATAAGTTAAGTCCCCATCCCTTGTCTATAAATAGAATTTTTTGGACTACATACATTTCTCTAATATCCATAAATTTTCTATTTCCAAGATTTAAAAAAATATTTCATTGCTATTCTCCTCTGTTTTAAGTAAGCAAAATTTCATTCAGAAAATTCTATTTCAATTTTAATGTTTGAATATTACAAAACATATAAATCTCTATGTTATGACCTGATAATATTTATGGTTATTAAAAAAACATGCAACCATATAACAATCATCCATATCAACTGAAACTTGAGTAATCCAATAGTTTAAGAAAACTAAATTTCACTTGAAACAACAGATTCTGTTAGCACTTACCAACTATTCTCTAGCAAGGAACATACTACATATAAAATGGAAACACAAAGAATAATGAAAAAACATTAACTGAAAACATAGAAAACAATGAAAAAGCATTAACCTGATAAACTTAAAGGATACAAACAAAATAGTAATGGTTGAAATTAAAATCAATTGAACTTATGATACCTAAATTAAAGAAGGCTCTCAACCTTGTTCTTCTCAATGCTTATGTATTATAAATTCAACTTTTGCATTATCAAATAAGAATAATTATATTTAACTATATACAAGTTACTTCATTCTCTTTCCTCAAGCAGAAGAAACTATGTAGCCTAATACCTGCTACTAAAAATTGTATTTGCTACAAGATTATTTTCAAGAAAATTGTGTTCAAACACATTCACATGGGTTGAAATACAAAAGAAAATTACTTATACTCTTAACGGGAATTCCCGACGGAGCATAAAAATGGGCACAAATAAGCCTAACAGGTTTGAATGGTAGTTTATCCAACCTACATTATTGTCCAACACTGACTCAAAACCCTGTAATTTTGTTCACAAATTTCATCTATCATTACTTATGCATGGAAAATTTCCTCAATTGATCAATCAACTACATATAATACATAATATCATTGTTAACCCTCTAGAAAAAAATACTCATCATTAAAGACCAATATTTTCAAAGAGGTCATCCTGATCAACGCTTGTCTATGGAAGAAGTTGTCTTGTAAGGTCAATGCTTCAAAGCATGAGACTTTAACTAAGGACTAATGGGGTATTTAATGGCCAACATAAACGTTTCAAACGAAATAAGTAGAGATTGAATCCATACCTCTTGCAATCAAGTGGCATCTAGGGTGTTGAAGGTCCTTATAAGAGTCCCATTTGTACTAGCAGTCGCAACGTGGCTTCCATGAATTGTTGGGAACAGGATCCCCCAAGGATAGTTTTGGGGCTAAAAGCCCATGCTCTGGCTCAAATTTTGTAATAAAGTTGTAAAGTATCCACTTTTTGTGTTCGCAGAGTGTGAAGGTGTCATGAGTCATAAAATGTTGCCCACCCTTATTTTGTAAAGTGTAAAGTTAGCTATAAAGAGCTACCCATGGTCTCTAGACCATGGGATTGAATAAAATGAGCTAAATAAGTAAGCTCTAAGTATCTTGAGAAGTAAGAAGTCTTAAGCAATAAGGAGGAAGTCTTTAGAGAAGTCTAAGTTTTAGTTGTAGCGTGGGTAGAGGTTCTGCAGCTGAGTACACAGACCCCTGCAACTGTGTGCGTAGGGCGAATAGAGTCTATAATCATCTGAAGATATCAATAAAGAGAACCATTCTACAAATTCTGTGTCTTTATTTCCTGTTAATTCATCTTGTCATATTGTGTATGGATTTCATTTACAATGCTTATGTGATGCGCAAATGTATGTAATTACATTGGTTAATTAAACGCAATTAAGAATATCTATTTACATGGTGCTAAATATGATTGTTTAGTAGGATAAATAAAACACTTAAGATAATTGGGAACTCGTACAATACGCTGTCATAGCAGCGCAAAGGTACCTGAACTACAAGATAGGGCTTCCTGAAGGTCACTTGTACTCCTTTGCGTGGGTATTGAAGGGAAGAATAAAGGGCTAGATTGATAGAGCCTTAGAACTTAACAACGTAAGAAAAAGTAGGAATAGAGGTTACAAACTGACATCACGACCATCTCAAGGTGCATAAACGTGGTTCCAGCATCCCCCCATACTACTTCGAGTGAGAGTTTAGTCTATGCTCTGTGCGCTGATGCCGAAAGGGTCAGTAGTGTAGGAATTTGTTTGGCTAACTAATGCTAAACTTGGGTCAGGCCCCACGCAGCCAACAAATGGTTCCATTGCTGGGACCAGAATCTGCATAAGAGATGTGTGATGTCGTATCACTAGAATCCAACTAAGAAATAGACTAGGGATTGGTTGGATAGGAAGATCCATGAATTCACAGCACAGGAGAAAAGAAATACACACTAACAAAGGAACAATAGGTGGATAGGTACCTATATATAGATATTCAAGAGATATTTTTCTGTTCCTTTCTGGCTGAGCTATACGATTGGATTGCGAAGCTAGTGGATAGCCAAGGAATGTGGAGACTTGACGGTCCTATTGTCTGGACCCGGAGTTAGTATAGAGATTGGAAGCCTATGAGGATAAGATCATCCATGCTGTCGATCAATGGCTCAATCACGTCATAGGAGGATTTGTGACTAAATTCATGGTCGATACCTCAGTTAGCTAAAGCAAGGTGGAGTGACACTTTTTCAAAGGTCCACGAGGTAAGTAGTTGGAGTCTTTAAATACCTAGATTAAGATTTTATTGTGCGAAAAACAGGTTATCGATCTACCTTGATGTTCAGAGCTAGATGAAGTGGAAAGACTTACAAGAATGAAGGGAGAAAGTGTCCTGAATATAGTCCATTGATTTCACCTCCATTAGGTGATGAAAAGGGAGTAGCGCAGGCTTCTCCACAAAGTGAAATTTAGTTAATAAGACAAGGATTCCTGCGACTACCACCTCCACCCACACCACCTCCAACTTCACCACCATCAGCTGCGACTTCACCCATACCACCTCCACCTCCACCATAGTTCAGCATAGAAAATTTAATGAAGTTGCCTTTGTTCAAAGTCTTGGGAAATGAGGACCCAGACTAGTTTTGGTTTGTTCTGAAAACTGTGTGGGAAGCTTAGGGCGTTATAGATGACACATGAAGAAGGAAACACTGGTTAGTGCTCTGAAGGATTGCACACTAACCTGGTACATTAAGTACTCTAATGATAACCTAAATGCTAGAGTGGCAGACATCTAGACCACGTTGAATAAAGAATTCAGTAGGCCTAAATCTAAAGCACAATCAATTGTGGGGTTCACAGAAATCGCAATGAAACCAAGTGAGAAACCTTGGGAATTGGATCAGATATTGAAGTGTAAAATCCGCGAAGCTAATATGAAATTAACAAATGGACAACACTGAAAATGGTTCGTGGCTTTGCTCTTGCCACACCTAAGGGTTGCGCCGTCACAACAAAAGATAACAACTGAAGCAGAGGTCTTGGAGATTGCAATGAGACTACATGAAACAGTGATGTAGGATCCAAATATGCGGGTTCATCAGATCCATGTGCAATTGCAAAATATTTGCCTTGAAATGAAAAGTTTGAAGCCAGACAAAACAATTCGGTCGGAGGTGTGCAAAGAGATATGGTGCCTGAAATGAAAGGGTAAGGGGCATGACAAAGACCATTGTCTGATCTTTGCGAACTGTATTGTAGGAGGAGGACCAATGCCTTTGAGGCTGGAAGCTCAAGTGGGAACAAGCACGGGGTCTGCGTTGTGGTGTACTATATGTCAAGTAGCAGGAAAACATACAACGGATAACTGTCATTTGTTGCAGAAGTTTATACAAACACCACAACAACTATTCTACAACTTTGTAGGTTGGTAGGGCATGATGAGTGCAACTGCAGAAATTATGAATTGATGATGGATAGAACACTTGCCTATAGGGTTTAGGAAGAAATGAAGCCCCATGACCAGAGCACAAGGATGGCGTGAATAGGATTTTAGGGGTGCAGATGAGGCAAAGGCAGAAGAGGACCTAGCAAAGGTTGGGGAAAACTAATCTCCTACAGTTGCAAGGGCCCAGGACACTACGTGTGCAATTGCACTAACCTAACATGTTCGTCATGCAAATATTGCACTCTGTTTGATCATGAAGTGGAGTACTACCCTATGTTGATAGCGAGGATATGTGACAAAGGGGCGCTACCACCTTAGCTAACTCAGAACCTGTAGATGATGAGGTCCGAGCCTCGCAAAGAGGATCCAAATGTGAATATAGTGCTCTGAATTGGAGATGAAATAGGGGATGATAAGGGGAAACAACCTGAAGATAATGCATGGGTTTGCAAAGCTCCGGAAAATGAGGCTAAATTTGAATTGGAGTGTGCATGTGAAACATTCATGGAAGCAAAGAAGAGTTTCGTTGAGGCCTCCACCTCAGGGAGCCAGGAGAAGCTGGATCAGGAGACGACTCTTCTATGCTTACGAACTCTCTAGAGGCTTGCATGACACTGCTACGCGATAGCAAGGTTGTGAAGGGATTACAGGAGCTTATAAATAGATGCACCAGAAACACTCCAGGTGAATCGCGCGTGGTACAAAATATTGATAAGCATAAAAGAAGGACAAGATGAGAGATGAGACTGACCACGTAGATAGGAGAGTATGAAATGGATCAGATTATTTTGGATTTGGGGTCAGATGCAAACGTCCTACCAAAGCAGACTTGGGAGTAGATGAGAAGACCCATGCTGCAGTGGTCTCTGATTTAGTTAAGGATGGAAAATTAGCAAAAGATCATCCCCATGCCGTGACTGCAAGGGGTGACTATAGATATTCAAGGTGCGAGCGTGTTGGCTGACTTTGAAGTAATAGAAATTGTGGATGACATCAACCCCTACCCTGGGCTACTGATATGAACAAGGTAATCAACCTAAAGAAGCAAAAGATGATATTTGAAAAGAAATTGCTTGGCATAAGAGAACTGCTAGATCTTGCTGAAGGATCACATTATACTGAACCAGTCCGATTATGAGAGCGATGATGATTTGGACTGTATTTATAAGATAACAACGCGAGACCAAGATTTGGTGAATCCAACAATGGATGGATGAATTGCATGGGATCATGAGACTTCCCAGACCTTGAACTCTGATGAAGAATTAGAGCGTTGGCAGAATCGATTGGATGAAGTAACCACACTAAGTTGTAACATGATGACCCAGTCGCTGCATTGTGCGTCATCTGAAGAAATGAATATACCCACTTATGATGGCTTGAATTATGTAGATGTATTTTTGGATGCATTTGAGAGGGAAGTACCAGAAAAGTAGTGCTTCCAGGCTTTGGACTGGGCACTACGCGCTATGCCTACAAGATGGTGGGGTATGCACAAGGGTAGCTTTGATGACTGGCGTGAATGTAGGAGGATGATGAGAACATGCTTTGGGAATTTGAAGGTACGAATGACAAACAAGTATGACAAGAAGGATGATCCATGCACACACTTGGCCAAATGGGCCAAGGCTTACGAAGCAAAGCCCCAACCTGAATGGGTGCACTAGTTCTGTCACACCTTGGATGTCTCCCGATGAACTGGTACTAGGAAAGAGAGCTCCGCCATGGTACAGGTGAATGGGATATTCTGCGTGAAGGACTCATAATGACATTCATCTTTGAAGACAGGTTTGACTGTATTAACGAGGCGCTACAAGAAGTGAACGCAACAATATTTAGGATACCGCAGGATCCTTTACACCTAATTCAACCCGATTGGACTACTCAGCTGAGTCACACGCTGCAATGTTTTAATGTGACCACTAAAGAAGAAGATGAGGATCCATGAAAGATTAACATCCCTGAAACAGAAGGTCACTGCGAGGTTAAGGGACTGCAGATTGAGAATTCTGATATAACCATGCCACTGAAAAAGAAACAGGTAAATATTGGTACAGAGGTAGAGCCCAAATTCATGAAGATTGGAGATTATTGGGATGATGTGATGGTGGATAAGGTCACTGAATTTCTCTGTGAATACTAGGATTTGTTCCCTACCAAGTTCATGAATCTAAAAGGGATAATAGGAAACGTGGGTGTTATGAAGATCACGTTGAAGCCCAACGTGAAGTTGGTTAAGCAAAGACCTTACCATCTCAATCCGAAGTATAAGGAGAAGGTCCACATAGAGCTAAACAAGTTGCTTGCGGTGAACATCATTAAGCCCATAGAAGAATCTAATTAGGTAAGCCCAATGGTGGTATAGGAAAAGAAGCAGAAGGATGAAACAAGGATATGCATAGATATCAGGAAATTTAATGATGCTTGTGTACATGATCCTTTCCTGACTCCATTTACTGATAAAGTGTTGGACAATGTAGGTGGCCAAGAAGCATATTCCTTCACTTTTGGGTTCTCTAGGTACCACCATATCAAAGTCACATTGTAGGATAGAAGTAAGATAACGTTCGCAATTGAGTGGGGATGTTTTTAGTACATTGTAATGTCATTCAGATTGAAGAATGCACCTACGATTTTTTCACTTACGATTCAGTAGTGACACAAGCTGGTGGAGGATACTTGGACCATCCTATAGCGTTCGCAAGCAAAAGGTTATCCAAGGCGGAGAAGAACTATTCCACCAACGAGCGTGAAGGGTTAGCCACGATATACGCACTCCAAAAGTTTAGACACTATTTGTTGGGTGGCCATTTTAAGATGTATACAAATCATTCTGCATTGAAATACCTGGTCAATAAGCCTGTGTTGGGGGGGAGAATCTGCAGGTGGTTGTTATTGTTCCAGGAGTATGATTTTGAATTTGTTGTTAAGCCTAGATGACTAAATGTGGGACTAGACTATCTATTGCACATCAAAACAAGGGAAGATCCCACTAATTTGGAGAAGGGATTGCCTGACGTGCAGCTATTTGTAGTGCACGTCACAGATGGTAATTTTGAAGATATCATACAATTCCTAACGACAAGAACTGCCTTGGAAGGTTACACCGTCCAATAGAAGAAGGAGTTAGTGGTGCGTGCAACAAACGTTTTTGTCATTATCGGGCATCTGTACAAAATGGGGGCATCATTGAAAGGATAAGTATCCTCATAGACTCTCATGGGAGTGCCCCAAGAGGACATTATGTAGGGAGAGCGACCGCACATAAGATTCTACATGTAGGTTTGTGGTGGGCAACCCTCCATGAAGATTTAAAAGCTTACTACAAAGTGTGTGATGTGTGTCAAAGGACTGGTAGGAAATCGTAGAGGGATGAGATACCTTTGAATCCACAGATGACATTACAACCCTTTGAGAAATGAGCGATAGATTTTGTGGGACCTATTCAGCCCCAAGGGAAGAAGATGGGAGCGTAGTACATTATCACCACGACAAATTATTTGACTCAATGGCTGGAGGCACAACCTATGAAGGATTGCACAGGTGTGATTGCCACAATGTTCCTCTCTGAGTATGTATTGACATGATTTGGGTGTCCAAATATTTTGATGAGTGATTATGGTACACACTTTCTGAATGAGACAATCAGTGCACTGATGGAGGAATTTCAGGTATATCACCAGAAGAGCATGCCTTGTCACCCGTAGGCTAACAGAATAGTGGGAGCATTCAATAAAGTGCTAGAGAATGTGTTGACCAACATTTACAATGCTTAGTGAAGTGATTGGGACCTGCACATACCCGTAGTATTATGGGCCTATCAGACGACATGCAAGAAGTTGACTGGACAGGCACCCTTTAGGCTTGTATATGGTGTTGAAGTAGTGATTCCCGAGGAATACATTGTACCTATCCTATGCATAGCGGCACTCACGGGTATGATGGATCGTGGAGCCCTGGAAGAGAGGCTCACGCAGTTGGCTAAGCTTGAGGAAGAGAGATTTCTAGTTGGATTTCACCAACACATCCAAAAGTAGCGTGAAAACGCATGGCATGATTGGCACATTAAGATGCACACCTTTAAGGTAAATGACCTGGTTTTGTTATATGACAGTAAGTTTGATAAATTTCCAGGGAAATTCAGAATGCACTAGTTAGTACCCTATGTCATTAAGGAGATTACCAATGGTGGAGTGGTTCAGTTGGTCAAATTGAATGGATATCCCTTCCCAAGAAAGGTGAATGGATGTCAATTGAAGCCATACACCAGTGGTCCACCCATGTGACTATATGCAGGTAGCACAGTCTTAGCATTTCAGGCAGCTAAAAAGAGGCATGGGACTATAAACTACACTGCTCGGGTTGGGGAGCTACGCGATCGGAGGATTGTGTGAAGCAAGGAAGTGTCACAAGGTTCGTGGCAACATGAAGGAAGCTGCACTACCCCGGGAGAAATCACACAGGTGAGCTGGAAAGTGACCGTTAAAGTCATTGTTCTTGATTTGAAGATAGAAATGTGGCTAAATGGAGTGGGCGATTGAAATTTAAGATGAAATTTATGGATCAAATCCTTGAAAATATGCCACCAATCTGGCATTAATGAAGCGAATGTGGGGGTGGATGATTGGATTTGAATTCAAAATGCCCTATAAATTACAGGTGTCTTCCCAGCGAAGAACACTTGGCATTTTGATAATTGAGTTGTTGCGCACATGAACCACGAGAACATCGAAGCTCTAATGGCGAGTTCAATATTTGAGACATTTGCGAAGGTGACACGGGAATTATTGCAGAAAATCATGTCAGAACTCATAGAAGATATGGATACCGAAGCAGTGACAGCAAAGGAGTCGGTGCCGGAAATTGTTATGGAGGTCGAAGAAGCTACTGTAGTGGTTGCCAAACTATTAGCATAAGTTTCAAAAGCACCAGGGACATTGAGACCAAAGCGAACCCCAACCAAGGAGAGCGTGAAGGATAAAATGGCTAAGCAGCTTGCAATACCAGTGCACGCATCACCAAGAAGAAATCCACCAGAGGGCAAGCCCACTGCACAAGAAAATGGAAAAGCCATGAATCTGGAGTTGGAGGAGGAGCAAATCGAAGACATCTCGATGGATGACAAGGAATTGGGGATAAATGTGGAGGAAGTTGAAGTCCAAGGTGCTAACCCTACCACTTGGTTGCCTGAGTACATCCCTTCACGCAAGGGAAAAACCAAGGTGCCAAAAGATATCGATGAGAGCAAGTTCCCCTTGCAAACCCCTTTGCTGCTCGATCAGATTGTCTTCGAAAGACTGCGCTTGGAGTGGGTTCCTCTGTTAAAGCTTGAAGACTGGGACTTAGCTGACCATGAGAAGTTCCCGCACTTGGCAACCATGTAGCTAATGCGTCGTATTATTGACACAACCACCAAGATGACCACATTAGAGCCATAGAAGTGGCTCAGAGGAGTAGACAAGGTGAGTTTTCTAAACTTGCTATGGGTGCCACACTACAATCGCATGTTGATTACAGTCTTGGTAATCAAGCAGCTACTATGCTTAGTGCATGATGAGTGTCTGTTGCTGGAGGAGCTAATACCCATCATTCACAGAATGATCCATAGGATCACACGGTTGCCCTCCATAGGAGAAAATCCAGCCATCATGTTTGGCGAAAAAGGTGGTGAGCAGGCGCTTTTGGAGGCCATGAAGGAGAAGTTTAAGCTGGTGAATAAGTCGAGAGGATATGCCATATCAAGCATCAGTGACCCTATTGTAAAGGTGGCTATGCAATTTTGGTAGGGATGATGATGAGGAAGTGTCATACTGATGAGGTTTCGATGCCTGTTGTCTTGCTAGTAGCCAAGTGTACCAAAGGAGTCTAGTTCAATTAGGTGCACTATATTTGTGGTGAGTTCCTTGTGAACTGACGTGAAGCATAGGATCTTAGCAAGAAATCCCACTACACGTGGCTCTTTTTGCCTATTGTGCTAGTATCATGGGAGCTACCAAAGGATAGTCAATTCCCTCCAGTCGCACCAAACCTACCACGAAGCAGTGAAGTATACTTCGCTATGGGTGACCAAGGATGCACAACGCATCAAGAACAACAAGATCTTTTGGATCTTAATGGAGATGAACATCTGCATGGCCATCAATCACAAACCGCGATTTTTGCATATGGTGTTTGCCAACCTATAGGGCTACGTGGAGTTTAAGGCATATTTTCACCATGTCTCCATCAGGGCTCGGAAGGACCCTATGCACACATGGTATTACTTACCTTACTTGGAAATGGATGATGCCATTGATATAGTACTTGATCTCTGGTTGGCAGAATGGCGCACTATAACAGACTTGGGGATGGGAGGGAGAAATTCCACCACGCAGTCCAACAAGGAGGAGGCCAAGCTCAAGATGACGCAACTGGCCAAAAATAGAAAGAAGGAGGCAACTGACAAGGCCTAGATGGAGCATGATGCTGCTCAACAGACGGAGAAGAAAACAGGTGGAACAGAGTGAGGCTCTAACAAAGGTTCGAGGTCGCCTTCACCTGAGACAAAGGAAGAGATAGACAAGCAGACAAAGCAACACAGTGCGAACCCACAGGTGATGTCCACCTGCATCAATCGTCCAAGGGAGTAGGAGAAAGGAGAGTCTAGGAAGAAATCCAAGGCCACTAAGACATTGCTAGACCCAATCACCCTCACAAAGGGCGATTTGCATGACATTGTCGAAACGGTGCAGGATGTCACCACAGAGGCCCTACAACAGTTTGAGTAGCAGCAACAACTAATGATGGGGCTATCTAGACAGGTCTACAGGAGGTCCAGACCCATGCGTCACATGATGGCACGATGTTGACCAGTCTTTCTATTTGCACTTTAGAAGCTGCCGAGATGTTGCGCGCAAAGGTCTCCAACATGATATTACTGCTTGATGGAGTATTGACCATGGAGAATGAAGCTGACAGGCCCACTGTCAGTGCCCTCAAGGGAGTAGGGTTGAATCTGGTAGCGTTGCTTGGCGAGGCGCTCCACCTATTAGAGGATGGAGTGATTGCAGAGTTAAGGGATCATGAGCACCGCACCCTATAGGTGATCAACAAGTAGCGGATTAAAAATGAGTAGATGGCATTACAATGAGACTCTACCATCGCCATCATGACCGAGTTAACTATGCAAGCCAAACAAATCATTGAGGTCATAGAGGAGGCATGCCGAATGGTCCTGGAGTTGGCCATTCCTGAGAAAGAACCAGTTGAGTTGCACATCTGCAAGTTGGCTATAAGGGTGTGAGATGATTGCACAAAGATGGCTTAGGTTCAACTGGAGTTGAACCTTCAGATTAAATAATTGCAGTTGAAGGCCTAGCCTTCAACCTCCCCAGAAGTAAAGGAGTAACATGCAACCACTGTCATAGAGGCAATAGCGGTGGTTGACAATGCAATAGTAGACTACACACAACTTTTTGAGAAGGTGTTCGAGGTCTTGATGAGCTTGCAGGAGGACCCTAATGTACAATAACTGGATACAGAAGCATGAGAACTGCAACAATTTCATGATGAGTTCAACAACATAACATGAACTGTCGTGCTCACACGGAGACCGACAAAGCTATAGGAGGCCAAGAAATTGAAAGAATGGGTGGATGCAGCACAACACAAGGAACCAATTCCGAAGGCATGAATAAAGCCTTAGTTGGATGAGGCGTATGTGGTTATGGTCTCTATTGAAGGAAAGATTGTGAATTTGCAGGAAACTTAGCAAAAGCTTCAGGTCGACAATTCAGGAGCAATGATTGATCAAATGGTTGAAGAAGCAAAGCAGGTGGTTGCATAGTGCACTGCTGAGGTTGCGGTCGTACACGTTGAGATGGGAGGTCTTTGCACTAAGATCTCCATGCACGCTGAGTGACTTGAAGGCGAGTAATAATGTTTGTGTTGGGGTCCTGTTGGGAATAAGATCCCCCAAGGATAGTTTTGGGGCTAAAAGCCCACGTTCTGGGTCATATTTTGTAATAAAGTTGTAAAGTCTCTGCATTTTGTGGTCGCGAAGCACGAAGGTGTCATGAGTCTTAAAGGGTTAACCACCCTTATTTTGTAAAGTGTAAAGTCGTTTGTTCGTGGACCATGGGATTGTATAAAAAGAGCTAAGTAAGTTCTAAAAAGCTTCAGAAGTAAGAAGTCTTAAGCGATAAGAAGGAAGTCTTTAAAGAAGTCTAAGTTTTGGGTCATAGCATAGTTAGAGGCGTTGTAGTTGAGTGCGCAGAGGCCTAGGTTGGAAGTCTATAGATGAGTGTGCGGACCCCTACAACTATGTGCGTAGGGTGGATAGATTTTGTAATCATCTGAAGATATCAATAAACAGAATCATTCTACAAATTTTGTGTCTTTGTTTCATGTTAATGCATTTTGTCATATTATGTATGAATTTCATTTACAATGCTTATGTGATGTATGAATGTATGTAACTATGTTGGTTAATTGAACGCAAGTAAAAATATCTGTTTACATGGTGCTAATTGTGATTGTTTAGTAAGATAAATAAAACACTTAAAGATATCTGGGAAATCATACAATATGCTATCATAGTAGCAAGAAATCACTTGAACTATAGGATAGGGCTACGTGAAGGCCACTCAGACACCTTCATGGAGGTACTGAAGGGAAAAATAAAGGGCTAGAGTGACAGAGCCCTAGAACTTAACAAACTATGTGAAAGCAGGAACAAAGAGTACAAACCGACATCACGACCATCTCAGGGTGTAGAAACTTGGTTCCAACATCCCCCGGACTACTTCGGGTGAGACTTTAGTCCACGCTCCATGAGATGATGCTGAAAGGGCTAGCAGTGTAGGGATTTGTTTGGCTAACTAACACTGAACCTGGGTTAGGCCCCACACAACCAATAGAAGTTATGAATTTCATCCGCCTTAGGCCATAGTGCTGGAATCTCATATGCCCATGGTGCAAGCCTGGGCAGGCCAACACAAAGATATTGGGAGCATGAGAAACAACACAAAAACCCCTCTGTTTCTCCATCATCTCAATTTGATACAACAACTTCAAATCCATGATAATATACAAAAAAAAATTGTGCTCCAACCCACTAAAATCCAATCTTGTCTTAGATTCATAGATCGAACCTCAGACTTGAACGATAATTATCTGATACAATAGATCTGATGATCATTCCAGATCATTACTTTATTGGGTGGGTACTGGGTATTCAAATCGCCATCCACGATGGCAGAAATATTACATCAAAATAAAATCTCCACAATGCCAATACTGCCATTGTTGAAGTCCCTTCTAAATCTTTCTCTGAACAGATCACAGTTGTAAACCTAGAAAAAGGACAATTATCCGATACAAAGGCTCTGATTCCATATCAAGACCTTATTGGGCGTGTACTCAGGATTTGAATCTCCGCCTACGAGGGTATAAATATTACATCAAAATAGAATCTCCACATTGTCAATATCGCCATTGTTGAAGTTCCTTCTAAAGGTTTCTATGAATAGATCGCAGTTGTAAACCTGGAAACCCTACTCTATGTCACAAGGAAAGACATACAAAGTCATGTTGAATGATATGTAGATCAATGAGGATTTTTCACTAGAAGTCTCCGGGAAGACGTGAATTTGGATTTGGATCTGAATCTATGGATGAGTTAAGCATAGGTATAGTAGTATTATTGGGGGGTGAAACTACCCAGTGAAAGAGTCTTTGTCATCGCCATTAATGTTGGGAAATCACCTTACATACAACCTTAAAAAGAAAGCAACCCAACCCAAATAAAGCCTTAAAATACATCTTTCACTTTATTTTATGAAAGGTGATAATTCAATTTTGATTTTTTAAATTAATATCATTATATAATTTTTATTTTTTTAAATTAATATCATGTTTTTTAAATTAATATCATTGTATAGTTTTGTTATTTGTGCAAGGTAATCTCAAACATAAAATGTGATAATTATAAAATATTAACATTAGGCATACATTTTGAACTAGTCCTTGAAGGTATTTTAGCTTTTAGTGGTCCTTCCCTCAGTTTCACTTGCGTGAGGGATTGCAATTTCTTGTAGATTTTGGCCATCAAAAGAACACTATTCTCATTATCGTTGTTGGCCGAGATAGGTGGTCACATGTTGAATCTATATTGGCTATGTATGTTACTATTGGGAAGGAATTTTGTTAGTTTTATTCATATTTAACAAGATTATGATTTGCCATGATAAAACCAATGTAGAGATATGCTAGTAAAGGAAAAGTTACGAGTTCCTAACTACTTGAGCATTGGTATATCATGTAAGCAGCTTTTATGGTGTAAAAGAAGTATGTTGTATTTATGGAATTAGATGAATCTAGCGACAACTGATGTTTGTTGATTTGATCTTGTAAGTGGTGGTGAAATGTTGTAAAATAACTATGTGATATTTACTAATATCAAGTGTATCTAGTGCCCCACTGCCCCTTAAAAAAAAGTTTAATTTTCATAAATTTCTAGGGAGTTTTCAAAAACTGCCCTAAATCACTAAAAAAAATTAGAGACTATTATGACAAGATCGTCGCAAGCCTAAAAAACTCCTAAAGGTATTTTTTATAGTAGTGCTTCCATTATTAACCCATTACAAATAAGTAAGCCAATACAAATTTGACATCAAATTGACATTAGCAAGATTGAAAATAAGGGAATTTCAATTTTAGAACGGTACACGTTTTAGAGATATATCAGGACAATGACCAATAATCAAGATAGTCTACAAATTATGGTTTTGAAAGGTAGATGAATTAGCATTGGCAAAACATTGATTAATATGTAAAATATAGTTTTACCCTATATCTCCTATATAATATGGAAAACAAGGAAAAACCCTCACCTCATGAAGAAATCATAACATAAGTGGAAAACATAGTTAAGAAAGATGTTGTAGAGGACATGGAACTCGATGATCTTGATTTGTCACACATGGCAGAGGCTTGAAATAGAAGAAGGGAGATATAATATAATGCCAATAATTTTCTTTTGTTGTAGTAATTCGATCAGAAAGTGCCAGGAGAAAAATAAAATTGTGTTAATTACCATATAGAGATAGAATATTGAGATTGTGGTAGAGTTGAACTAGTTCTTTAAAATCAAGAGAAGAGGAGTAGTTCAAGAAAGGATCTCATAAAAGATTGATTGAGGAGATTGTGACATGGATAAAGAATTTTGTTGTGGAAGAGGATTACATGTACTTTAGTTCTCCAACCATGGAAGTGTAAGCACCAATGCCTCGAGGTGACATAGAATGGATTGATTGATATTGAAAAACTAAGAGAATAATGTGTCATGTAGTAAGCATATGAACAAAGAGGGAAAAGTAATATTTGAATCAAAGTCCAATAATGAAAAGTGGCATATGAATAGAATGAAGAGGATTTGTCATAATACTATGGTAGTGAAGAGGATTATTATTGAGGATGGAAACATAGAGGGACGATTAAAAGAGTTACAAAAGTTTCAAAGGTGTCAAGAGGATACCAAACATTTGTTCAAATAGGGGGATTTAATAATTGGAAAGATCCTCGAGAGAAGAATAGGTGGTGATAATAGGTCTAGAAATTTTGAAGAGAAAAGAGAAGCGATGACACAAGGAGGTGAGCATGTTCTATTAGATGGATCATGGTTGTCCAAAAGGAAGCTTCAGTTTGTAAGTTTTTTATTAGCTTATGGAGAGACATATCATCACAAAATAAGAATAGGAAGAAACACTTGGTAATGTGTTCTAATTTTTTGAGCTAAAGGAAGTTCAAGTAGTAGACATGATACAACCTAAGAAAAGTGGATCTAATCCAAACGAGTCCCCCCTATGAATTTTAAAAGTATAGAGGTAGTCCCAACTTTTTCTTATACTTTTGACTTGAAAGAACCTTTTCTTAGTATGTGGGGTATAGTATTAGTGAAAAACAAAATTAAGGTGAAAATACAAGTATAAGTGCCATATGATACATTTGAATTTTAGTTCAAGTAGGGGAGTAGGATTGATTATTCAAATAGGTCCATAATGTTTTATCTAGGTGAATAATCCAACCAACAATATGGCTATAGTTATTCCAAGATATTTATAAAGGGTGATGGTTATGTAAAACCACATTGGTTCTTATGTATATTTATCTATAGGGTGAAAAGGATTATAGTGTTAGTTTCTAAGTCGATAAAGTTCCTAATGACATTGTGGGGGAAGCTTCTCTAATGGTGCATGAAGTTCATATAGATTTATCCCTACGGTGTAGCTAATGCCTTGAATGAATTAACGATGGGATTTATAGATTAGTTCTGGAGGCTAAACATTGAACAATAAATTTTGACTAAGCTAAAGGAGATTAAGAAAATGGTTGGAGAAAGTTCTAAGGAGTATGATGAAAAATTACAAAACTTGATCAACAAACTTTCCTATACTATCTATGAAACTCAACACAAAGAATGATCCATTCAAAGCTTGTTTCTCTTTAATAGTGTACCATTATTTAAATAGTCATAGGTGACATAGAGGGATGCCTTATCTTAGGCCATGTAGATAGAATCTTGAAGGGTGAACTGTGGTTTTACTAAAAATTGTCATGCTTGGTAGGATCTAGAGAGAATTATGTATGGAGTTCCTTCAAGGTAAAGGACGTTGGTATTACTATTGCTAAAGGGGTTGGCCTATGATGATATGTTGGTAGCTATTGCTACAAGAGCATCATTTGAACACTTTATTTCAAAATTTATATTTTTCCTCATGAATATCTTAGATATTTCTAGAAGAGGAAGTTGGTTTCCTTGTTGCCCTATAATTCTATAGAATTTCTAATTACATTTTTAGGATAGGAAATTTTAGCAATTTTAGGTAGAAGTTAGGATGCTGTTTGATTTTTAGGGGATTTGAATTTATTTGGAGAGTTTTGTATCTGATTTCCTCATAATGTATAAATAAATCCCTTGATCATGATAATGTAGCAATGGGAATTGTTAGAAAATAAATTTGTAGTCCCATTGAATGGTCACATCTCCTAGCTAATGTTCCTAAAAATTATTGTGTGATTTCATGTGAACTAAGTTTTATTGTATTCTTATCTAGATCTATTGAGTTATACTATGGATGGGCAAGATCCTTTTGATGTCTTTTATTTACTAGATTTTAGTTCTCTACCTCTAGTTCTCAATCTATTTTATGTACAAATGATTAATTTCATGGTGATTGGTGATTGATTTCAAGTAATTTGGTTTTATATGTATCTTGAATGTTGAAAAAGGTCAACATATATAGACAATGCATGGTGAAAGCATGGGATTAGAATGTTTGAGGGATACAAAATTCCAAGAAAAGGAAATGGCATTAAGACTAAAGAAGATTTTATATCACCAAAGAACCATGGCATGTAACTATCCAAGAAAAGAGTTATTGATAACCTATTATATGTTTTGGTAGCACTGAAATTAAGATTCTAGTAGAACATGAAGAAAAGGTGGAGCATTGGGGATAATAATCTTGCATTCAAAATTTGATCGAAAATAAAAGATTAAATGGGGAATGTGTCCAACCTAAGAACAAATGATTGATTACAAAATCTTTTTTTATGAGGTTTATGAGTAGATTCATCATATTCAAATTTGATTGATAGTTCCTTGTTTAAATGATATAGTTGTTAAATTATTTTAATTTTTTTTTCAGAATAATCAAAAGCATCGAAGAGCCTTTTATAGAGGAACACATCCATGTTTTAGTGTTTCATTACCCTAATTGTTTCTCTAAGATCCAATTTTTACCAATTGATTATACCCACATTTAGTGCAAAAACCACTAGTAGAGTTTTAAGGTGTCTTAATGATGAGGGAAGTTGAGGCGTAGGATTATTTGTGACATCCTATGTATTTTACAAACTCCAATACACCATATATAATTCCTATGCATTTTTGAAACTCTAACATAAAATCAATATTACTAAGAGTCATCAAGGCCAACAAATATATCTTCAACCATATACATCCCCAATGGAACTAAATGGTTGTAGACAACTTATATACCTACTTCCATAATAACCCTGTTTTGAGGTAAATTCCAGCAACACTATGAACATATGAACCCTCAATTACCCCCAAGAAAAGTTGGACTTAAAAAAGAAATATTAGAATGACTGAAAATGATTTTTAGTACTCATCATTAAATAACCTCATGAAACATTTTTTCACTAGAATTTACCTGATCTTTAGAAAAATATCCATTAGGTGCAAAAAAAACCCCATCACTCTCATGATATTCTTGGATTCAATTTCATCCTCAATATTTTCTTCCTCCTCATCCTTGTCACAATCATAAATGCTTTTCCCAGGAGCTTCCTGAAGATATTTGATAAACTAAGAAAATCTTATAAAAATATTGATAAAGACTCTTTACCAAAAATATTTAGTGATGGGTACCTTTTCCCACTCTTAATTTCTTTGAATATCATAGTCCAAAGAAGAGTCGTAGTGGGGGTTAGGGGTTAGGGGTTAAGGGTCATGGGTTAAGAGTATAAGGGCTTATGGCTAAGGGGGTTTGTGGAAATGAGGTTAGATTTTAGTGGCTTAAGGTTTAATAGGTCAAGGGGTTAATGGGTTATGAGTTATGAGCGTACAGGTTAAGGGATTATGGATTGGGGGTTAAGGGGATATGGAATTTAGTGGTTATTGGTTAAGGGTTTATGGGTTGTGATATTGGGACCCCTAATCTCCTTATCACCATTATTGGGGGTTCCCCTGCCAATTTCTCTTGTATTCTTCCCTCTATGCCCCTTGTCCCATATGACTTAGGTCCTAAGTTTCCTTCTCATTCTCTAATGATAGGATTATAGATCATACTAAACCATGCTTGGACCTCCCATTTGCCCCATCCAATAGACAACAAGATAACCCTCCCACCTTTTTTATCATACTATTTAACTTCTCCTAATGTTATGAACCCCAAAATTTAATCCCAATTCCCTTAAAAATATACCCTTGGGCCCCCTTGACTAGGGGATTAAATGCATTAGGGTTTATGGTTGTCATAAAGGGTCCCATAATCCCCTTATCGCCACTATTGGGGATTCGCCAATAACTTCAGTTGCATGATACATAAGAGAAATTTAGAGAAAAAGACAAGGAACTTACAAAATTGAAAGTAGTTGATGAAGAATTAATGGAATGAAATGATACCATGGAGGTGGGGAAATAAAATGGAGTTAATCCAAAAAAATCCAACAATGTAAGAATTGCATTTATACACTATATATATATATATATATATTTATTTATTTATTTATATTTATATTTACCTATGTTTGACAATAAGGGTGAGTTTGACCTATGTTTTCTCATCTTAATACATATTTTAGCCCCACATATGTTGAGAGTATTAGTGTCATTATGTTTAGAAGAAAACGATTACTAAAGAATGAGGCGATATTGTCATCAGATAAAAAATGGAGATATAATTGTAAGATGACTTTAGTTAGATTTGTATTGAAGGCACAAAAAAGGGGCTTTCTTTGGAGCTCTCTCATTATTCTCTCTCTCTCTTGGTCACTTAGAGTTTTCTTGGACCAATCTAGCTTTGGATCAAGGAAGGAAAAGAAAGCAAAGGGAAAGGAAGGAAGGTGAGGATCAACAAAAAAGAGCAGGACTAGGTAGCTTCAACAGGAATACTAGCAGTTAACATATTGCATGTGCAATTTCCTAACTGGTTTTGACATGCACGGATTTTCATGTTGGTGTATGGTTCTCTTGCTCCTAAGAATGTAGATGAGGTGATATCATTTATGGGATTGGAAGGTTATTACAGGAGGTCCATCAGAAACTTCTCATAGATTTCATATCCTATCACATCATTGTAGATGAAAGGTAAGAATTTTGAATGGACAAAAGATGTGCAGCTAGTTTTGAAAAACTCAAATAGTTATTGGCACATGCACCAGTGCTAAAGATTGCAGATCCAAACAAGTATTTGTAGTGTGTATAGATTCTTCCAAGAGAGAACTTAGTGGATTTCTCATGCAATACAGAAAAGTAGTATCCTAGACTTGTAGGTTCCATTGATTCCAATGATAGAATCTCAATCCTGGTTAGAGATGGTCAGGCCTAGTCCCGAGGTTGAATTTTTCATTATTAGTCTTGTCACCATGTATTTAATGGATTCCACAAGTTACAACAAGTTCTAGTCAGTGGCGAACATTATGGAATAGAAAAGTTCCATGAATTCTGCGAACGTTGGCATAAGTCTACTGGGAAAAGTCCCTGGATGCTGGTACACATGCCTGTGAGAGCATCCAAAGAGCTCTGGACACTTGCATGCCTATAACATGAGAGCATCCAAAGGAAAAAAAGCAAAGAAAGATGAGTGGGACCTAGGGACAGGATTTTTGAGTGGCTAAGATGTCTCTTGGGGTTGTTGTTGATGACGTGGAAGGTATGGTTGATGTGTTTCATCAATTCCATTTCCTTAAGGTTTCCAAGGAGGTTGAATCATATCATAGTGGCCTGTCTCATCACATGTTTACCCCGGTTGGCCAATTACTTGGGTAGATGTGACAGGAGGGCGGTTACAAGAGGTTCATCAACAACTTTGCACGCATTTCATATCTTCTCACATCATTGCAGAGGAAAGGTAAGAAGTTAAAATGGATAGAATAATGTGCAGCTAGTTTTGAATAGCTCAAGCAGTTGTTGACACATGTGCTAGTGCTAAAGGTTGTAGATTCAAACAAGGATTTTGTAGTGCGTACATATGCTTTTAAGAGAGGACTTGGTGGACTTCTCATGCAAGAAGGATAGGTATTGTGCTATGATTCATAGAAACTGAATGAGAATAAGAAGAACTACCCATTGCATGATCTTGAGCTAGAAACGATCATACATGCATTGAATATGTGGAGGCACTATCTTCTTGGTAGGAGAATTATATTGATGAGTGATCACAGTGGGTTGAGGTATTTGTTTGACCAATTGAATCTAAATTCTAGGCAAGCTAGATGGTTGGCCACCCTTAGTGAGTTTTACTTTGAGATAATATACATCAAAGGAAAGGAGATTCGGGTTGTAGATGCTTTTAGCAGGAAGATACAGGTAAATCACATAGAAATTATGAGATCTTATGGGATAGAGTTACAAGATAGGATCTTGCAAGCAGGTCAACGATATTTCAAGTGCATGTATATTATGCACAGGTTACAACACAGTATAGGTATAGGTGCATACACATGTGTGGGTGTAGATACATGTACATGAACAAGTATAGGTACAAGTGCAGGAACAAACACAGGTGATCAGGATGCAGACTATCATCTCACGACAACTGGTTTGGTGAGATTCAGGGATAATATATATGTACCACATTGTAGTGAGATCAAGAAGATTAACTTGAGGGAGTTTCACGTCAAGCCATACTCAAGTCACCCATGATATCAGATGTAACAACCCTGGTGAGCATTCCATGAATTGTTTTATATAAGACCATCGTTGATGGGACACGTATTCCAAGCTGAATGTTGGGTAGGACATTTTGGTGTGGGTGTTCATTTTGTTGTTTATGGCTAAGGAAATTTGCAAAGGCAATGGCTAAGGCTTTGGAAAGGCATGAGGAATTTATTGGTATTTTATATATGAAAATAAAGGAAATTAAGAGAAAAGGATGGTGAAAGGTCAGAGGTTGCATGTGAGGAGGAAATTGAAGGAAAATAATGGTAAATGAAGAAAATAGAGGCCTCATTGATAGGAAGGCTTATGAGGATCAGTGGGCAGGCTTTTGTCAGTTCATTTTTAGAGCTCTCTCATTATTCTCTCTCTCTCTCTCACACACGCTTGGACACTTAGAGTTTTATTGGAGCACTTTGGCATTGGAGCAAGAAAGGAAAAGAAGGCAAGAGGAAGCAAAGATCAAGTAGGGAAAGACAGGATAAAGTAGCCATAGAAGGCTTCATCATAGGTATCAACTTACATGTGTATTTTCCTTGCTAGATTTGCAATGCATGGGATTGCATTTGTTTCTTTTCTACCATGGCATGGGTTTTTCTAGGTATGACATTATTTACATCTTAGCCTTGCCATTTCCTGATAGCTTTAATGGGATGGGTTCTCTCACTTAGTTTATATGGGATGGTCAGATTGGACTCAAAGCTGAGTGGGGTGGACCTTTAAACTGAAAAAAGCATGGTCTGAGTGGTCCCTGAACCAGACTGAGGATCACAACGCTACTGGCCTAGTAACCACTGAACAAGACTCATGCAAGTTGCAGTAAAGCCATATTGCGTGCCTTATTGGGCCTAGGAATCCTTTCCGGTGAATGGTGGGATACAAAGTAAAGCCAAGAGGTGGATTTTCTCTCTGTTTGGCCTAATAATCCTAGGATGGGATGCATGGTAAATCCTAGAGAGTATGTGTCGGTGTAGGGCCCAGTGATCCCTGGATCAGACTTTGGATGCATGGTAAATCCTAAAATACTAGGAGGCACTCAAATACCTCATGGTGTAGGCATAGAAGTGTAGTGGCATCCATGTTGATTGGTGTTTTCGATGTGTTCTATGAGTCCCACATTCATGCTTGGAATATGGAATGAGGACAACTAGTTGAAGAGAGACTTGTCTCAACCAATCTATTGTTGGCTGGAACGTGATAGTCCTATCTACGGTTGGTTCATTACATTCATTAATGAGAAGTCCATTTCACTAATTTTCCTATGTAAATGTACTAATCTATATATGGATTTTAATGGCTGATATTTTTATGGTATTTATGTTCCCATTATGTTGGTTATATGTATATTTTGTGACAACAACTATGAATGGCTCTCAACGTGTTTTTACTTGTATTTGAATGGAAAATGTATCTACGACCTAATAAATGATAAGGCAACGCATGACATGATTAAATAATGGTTCATGGTGATTCTCAAATAAGTATGACATCCCTACACTAAAATATGCTATTTACACATGTAAGTTACTTATTGATGATATGTTTGGAAAAATGCCTGGCATGGCTAGTAGGGGTCTAATTAAGCTCTTGATCAACTTATTACTTTTGCATCATTGTTACCCTATAATTTTCTATATTCTAAGCTATCATTCCATTTTGGGTAGTGGCCTGGGCTCTGGGCCTGAAAAAGTGGCTTAAATCCCTGGGTCACTAGCATAGAACTAGCAACTTGGGTCTCTAGTCATTGGCAGGTAGACCTGTGAGAGTGAATTTAGGTTGTTGGTCACTCCCTTGCTCATAGTGTGGTGAAGTAAAATTATAAGTGCGGACACAAACAAATTCTTCTAGCCCGATAATGGGTCTAGCCACAACAGGTACATTCTATGGAAGATTTCCTTAGGTTAGAACCAATTAATAGGGCCTACCTCTTAGTACAGTTATCTTGTTTGATGATGTCCTTGCTTGCAGTCTCCAGCTATATCTCGCTTCCTTCTTCAAGCACTTGAAACAAGTAAACAACAACAGACAACAAACATGATAATAGACAAATTTTAATTCAAACTACTCAACAAGTCAAGAAACATTAAGCCATGAGTATGTAAGATGACAAATCATGTAGGAAATCAATTGATAGTTTCATATATTAATATCAAAGAGAGATTACAACCATTGTCTTGACTTTGCAGTTCTCCTCTGACAAGACCAGGTTCCTACACACTTCTGCTAACATTCCATGATGGCCTCAATCCACAATAGTTTTAAGGCTCTTCCCTTTAGGCTTCACTCCAAACCAAATCACACTTATGTCTCACACAAATATATAGATATAACTATGGATAGCTTGCTATTTACTCCAAACCAAAATAACACTATCACACTAACATTAACACTTCAACACTAACCATATCCTGTGCTTAGGAAAAATGGAGCTTTACATAGCATGAATGGATGGGAGATGGATCCTCTTCTAATGGGAGAAGGTCTTATCCCTTGAGGTAGTTCCATCATTATAGGGGAAAGGAGCCCAAACTAACATCCTCAACCCCTTCCAGCCAAACCATTTACTAGACTTCTGTTACTTCTAGAGCTTGAAGATTCAACTCCTAATTTAAAAAACTTTCCATAATAGGATTAATGTGACTGGAACACAGCTCAGTCGCTCTTCTCAGTGCTAGGGACAATGTTAATATTTGCACATCGGCGCGGGGGAGACAAAGGTCATTAGCGTTGGTCTTGTAAACTGGGTGAAACAAAAGTTTCAAGGGAAATGGTGCAAAAGGGAATAGATTTTCTCATGAAGAGGGACACAATGGGAGTTTCTTCATCAAGGCAAAGCATGTGGGGTTCACTGTAGAGGTCCTCCACAATCAAGGAATAGGGAGTACAGGGAATATGACAAAATGTGGTGTAATATATGCCCCCTAAAGCGTGAAGGTCGAACTAGAGTGAGTGATGAAATTCTTTATAAATTGGTGAGGGGAACCATAGTTTTCCATAGGAAAACCTGCAAGCAAGTACAGATACATATACATAACTGAACACTCTATCAAATGATACATGAATCGAGGCATGGGCGCAACCATCCAAAGAATGATCATGTAACTAGATGCATGTATGGGGGTAGCCATCCATTAAAGAGGATCATAATGAAACCAAGGTATGGTTGCAACCATCAAATAAAGAGAAGGATCACATATGATAACTCATGGTATGGTCGCAACCATCCATCTAAAAGAGACATGTATATCATCATAACCATTTCACATCACTTCACAACCTAGACTTTTTTTATCTGAATCCAGGGTTTTGTGCTCCAACACGACCTAATTAAAGTACAAATTCTAACATGTGAATAGATGTGTTGATGTCGAACATGCTGGAAAATCGCTTGGTTATCAATCAATGATGTAAATTGTTAACAAGTGTGAGAGAAACCACCAATAATGACAATGGTCCTCAAGGTATTATCAACACAATCCATTGAATGGGAATAGATGAACTGAAGTCGAACACCCTTGAAATCACTTGATTGAAAGCCAGTGATGTGAACTTGTCGTTGAGTGTGCAGAACTTGCCATTAGGGCATGCAAGCTCTAAGGTACTAGAAAGGAGTCTATTGGCCAACTTCCTAGATAATGAGATGAATTTGATGGGAAATGACCGCATCGAAGGAGGGCCATAATGCTTCCCACATCATTGACATGAGATGAAAGGATGCAAAAGTATTTTGGATGATACAGAGAAATAGAGGTAAGTGTAACTACAAAAGGAAAACTATTGAACATATCAGCGACAAACTGGAAGTTTGGCAGCTTTTGGATCCATGGGATTGGTGGTCATGATGATGTGGTAGAGATCAAATGGAAGGAAAAAATGAATGGCCAAAACCCAAGGAGGTCAATGATACAAAGGAGGATATCCCAACCCGGAACGAAGCAAAAAGTGTCACGTTCAAGAGTGAGCTTCCAACACAATTGATAGATTTCAAAATTCTCCCCCACCATTTTTGGCAGGTACCCCAATTATTTTTTTCATCGCAAACTTGAAGGGGATAGCATATGCTTGCACTGTAAGTTCATCCTTTGGACGAATACGACCTAGTAAGTTTAATGAGCCCTAGGAAGGAGAAGCTCACGTTCGTCATGGTGACGAATCCGATGTCATTTAATATTTTAACGATTCTGACAAAGGTGTAGCTTGATATATTTTTCATGTTTAGAGAGTTTGAAAATGACATGGAAAAGAAAACTCCACATGGTCCCTTTTCGTACATTTGTGCCTCTCAAGCTCGAAAAGTTAGAAAACGATACTTGAGAGAACCACTTGACCATTTCATTCAAGGAGAACCTTTTTCATAAATAGTGCCCCCCAACTCGAAAAAGGGGTAAACTTATACTAGGCACATGACATTTTGCATTTGTTAACAAGTTTGAAATGACAAGGGCTTGGCCATCTTTTTACTTTTAAAGGGTTGGAAAAAAGCTGAAAGCAGACTCCCCATTTTATTTTCTTTTGTGAGTCAAAAGGGAAAATACTCAACCATATTTTCATATGAGTTTAACGAGCCGAGAAAAGAGCTGAAACATGAATCATCATCATCATCGAACATCCATCACTGATTGTTGCACAAAAAGGTAAAGTGTATTATCCAGTTCTTGAGGCGAAATAGGTCAAAATATTTACAAAAACCAAATATTTTCATGAAAAAAATGAATAAAAAGGGAGAAAAGTAAATATATTTTTACCATTTACCATTTTACCTTGCTGCGAAAACTTTTTACTCACTTTTGCCCTAATTGTCCTAGAGCAGATTGCGGGATATCTGGGAGGTCAATTGCCAAGTTTCCAGTTACATGTAAAAGTCAAAGCCCCGAGCTCCATTTTCATGTCCTTTATTTCTTTTTTTTAACCATTTTTTAGATTTTTTAGGGGGTTTTGAAAAAAATTCGCCCTCGGTTAGCATGAATTCCAGGCATGGAATCATGCCGACCGAGGGTGATTAACAAAGACAGTCACGTCGTTTAGCGCAACTATTTTTAAATCAGGCCCACCAATGTCATGAGTAGGGAAAAGCCTTATTTCCTGTTGTTCCATACAACAACCCCCCATTTCATATCATTAAAATTCCAAAACTATAATGTGAAATGGGTCCCTTTTTAATTTTTGTTTCATATTGGTATCAATTTAAAGTTCTATTTCAAAAAACGCTTGAATCAAAGGGAACATCATTAAAAAGCCTTTTTAATAAAACCAATCGATAAACCCCAACATAAAACGATTTACCTTTATCATTGCGATAAAGCAATCGCAAGATCACATATCCCAATGCCAAAGAAAGAGCAACTTAAGGGACATATTGGTTTTTGCCGATGCGAAATCACAATCAGATATCAGCAAATCATAAAGTAACATGAGTAATGATCCTTGCTTCGATGTGATGTGAAATCGGTGATCGGCAATCGGCAATAACACTTATAGTGCAAAGAAGCTCCCCTTCACCCGATGCGATGCGATATCACTATCGGCGATCCGCGACTTACCATGCCCTCATCCTAAGCGTCCCTACCAGCTATGCCCGACGCGATGCGATATCACTATCGGAGATCAGGGATTCCAAACAAAACCAATGCAATAACTTAGCATTTCCCGATGCCCGATTGCGTAAAGGGTAAAATAGCACAGTTTTCAAAGTAACAGTCATAAAGGCAGTTTAATATGATTTATTCGTAATTAAGGCCATATCCTTTGGAAAGCCGCTCATCCGCGTTCAAACCGCCAAATCACCCAAAGCATGCTTCAAATAAATCATTCATCCATTAATTGAAGCAATTGGAATTAATGAGATTGACAGGCCGTAACGACCATTTAATGAGAATAACAGGCTTGAGATCTATCCACGGATTTGATCCTAAGGCCACCTTTAGTCGATTGATCGCTATGAATGCACCTAGATATATATATTTCATTTTGTTCAATTCACGTTATTGTTGCATGTGTTGCGCTTATCTTTCACTCTACGCAGAATCCTTGCATAGAAACAGAAGAAAGTGGAATGGGAAAGAAATCCAAGAAGACTATAATGCCTACTGCTCTGCCAGCTGCAGGGCTAGCTGTCACTCATCCAACTGGAAAGAATAAAGGGCTCATATCAGATACAACATGCTTAGGACTCACCAGGACCACTTGGCAAGGGACTTATAATTTGATTGAAGCAGAAGGGCCAACGGTGACTGAAGTAGAAATTTTATGTGATAATATCAACAAATCTGATGCCAATTTAAAAGACTTGGCCGACTCCTTCCTACACAGAATAGCGGCTTGGGAGCAGGTTCTTCCTTACACGGGTGTGGTAAAGTGGGCAATCCAAGAGCTCCCAATTATCAATAGACTGTTTGAAGCTGCGGACGGGAGGATTTTCGGTTCTTTTCAAGCCAAATACCTAAGGCTAATGTATCACCTGCCGCAAGAAGAGAAGAAATATAATGCTGCATTTTTGGAGAAATTTCGAGCAGAGAATGAGACCGAGTCTGAACCAATTCGAGGCTGGAGACAGAATCCATCAAAACACAAGCATGAAACCTCAGGTAAGTACTCAGTTGACTCCCTGTGTTCTCCTTACTATTATGTTGGAATTATGATGTGTAGGCTATGGGGATTGCATGACTCTACCAATTTCACCATAGAAATGGTTCCCCTAATAGAGGAAGCATGTAGTGGAGAAATCATGGATTGGGTGGTTATATTATCCGACAAGTTAGCCAAAGCCATCCTCGACTTCAGGTCTAACTATCGTGTCACGGAGAGGGTTATTCTGCCATTTTATTTTAGTGCCTATATTATGGATGTGTTGTGTTTTAATTCTGAGTTTCCTGTGCTGGGATGGAGGTGGACGTCGCAAGACCCCACACCCATTCACATATATTATCGAAAACTATGGAAGACTGGTTATAAGAACCACCTGTACCAAATCTGCAACGATTTTATGTTGCCAATTCATTATTCAATTTTTAATAAACCTGCCCCGAAAATTTCTGAGCAAGCAGGGGTAGATTTGACTGCAGTAGCAAGTTGGTTTGGGGAGGAGAAATTCACCTACATCAGAGTTTTTGGCAGTCAGGCTAGCCCACATGTGCTACACTTTACATCCCCGATAAGCTACTTGCCAGGGAAGTAGCTTATCAAATCAGTGCTGAAGGGGTTACCCAGACCCTGAAAAGAGCTAAAAAACATGTTTGGCCTTCTTTTCCATTAAGAATTGGAGTGTATACCCTGCATGATATCAAGCATGCAGAGAAGGAAGCTGGGAAAATGAATTTTCTCACTCTAGCTACTCTGCCAAGAAGGCAATATGATCCAAGAAAGATCGCTTACAATGTGCTCGACCAGGCCAAATTGGCCAAGGTCAAGCACAAAGAAGACAAAAGTGAAGATTTGTTCGCTTCAGCCGAATCACTGTATCAAGTCAATTCGTTTGCCAGAAATGTTTATAATGATGAAGGGCTAGTTGAATTTAACAAAATTAGAGAACAGAGGTTGCAAACTCTGCCTCTAGACCTCTTAGCGACTATTCCGAAAACAACCAGGTCAAGCGAGTCTGAGCAGCGAAATAATACACCACCTCCTACTACATCAAAATAGCAGGAGGAAGCACATAGCCAGAGGCAAGAGGTGACCCAGGAAAATGTGCAGCGACAAGAAGAAACCCAAGCAAATACCCAAGAAGAGAGCAGCTCTAAGAATAACAATGATACATTAGTTGATCCGAATTTGCTCCAACAATGGAAGAAATTCAGTACAATTATTGATAACCTAGAGTGCTCAAAAGATGATGAGGTTTCTAAAGAAGGTGATACACAAGAAGCGACATCGAAACAGGTTTCAGGTGAAACTAGCGGCCTACCCAAAACAAAAGAACCATAGATAATTCCTAAAGATCCAACGGGAGAGATCATTTTGCAAATTGAAGAGATCCCCCCTTTAGATGTATTTTATAGCCCCAAGCATAAAGCTATTGTAAAGCGACAGAGGAAAAGGAGAAGAACTGATCAACCTTCCCCATTCCCTGAATTAACAGTAACGGGCAATGTTGTATGGAAAGAGGAATTCGACCCCTCCGATGGCTTAACCAAGCTATCACAATTCGCTGGAGCATATTCAGCAGCAACCATTGATAAAGAATCAGAGGTAAGCAGTTTATTAAAGACCAAGGACCAAAACATCTCTTCACTACAGGAAAGAATATCAAAAGTTCAGCAGAGGGTAGAGCAGGTGGAGAAAGAATTGTTAGTGCAACAACAGAACAATAATCAGCTGACAAAGCAATTGCAAGAGCAAAAGCAGAGAATTGATGAAGGTGAAATACAAAGGAAAAAGAAGCTATCGGCGGCACTGGAGCAGTTAAGAATATCAACTGAGGGAACAATGAAAGCGAAATATGAACAAATCGATCAATTGACCACTCAAATTGAGCAAATGAAAAGCTCCCTCAGATAGATGAGTTCAAAGCAGAAGCGCTCCAGCTAAATAAGGGATTGATTAATCAGGTTAAGCTATTATGTCAACAGATTATACGAGCAGAACCATTGTGTGAATTGGTAGCATCTATAAGCAAAAAGGTAGACAAAGCAAGGACCGAATTGGATCAGGCCGAAGAAACACTGACAAACTTTATAGAATGGCAGGATTCCGATGTAGGCCGGGCAGCTAATCTACCAAGAATTCTAGAATCGCACAAAGAGATATTATTCACAGAATGGCAATC
>APFE031446016.1:0-13818 GCA_000404065.3 Pinus taeda | reverse complement strand
TATGAACTTCAAATTCCCTGAAGACACCTTTTGCAGATTATCCCTAAAAAGTGCCCTTTTTCCATTAGCGCGGGTTCACAGTGTCTTACCCGCGCCAATGACTCAGTTCCTCAAAAGAGGGCGCGTTCATGGACGCTCTGTCATAGAGCAAAGCCCGCGCCACCTAAATTTGGTTATGATTTTTAGCCAGTGCGCACTCATATGTTTTTTCCTCTTTGTTCATAAAGTTCTCTGAGGGAAAAATCCTCATGGAAGTGGTCGAGTGTCATCTTTTTATCCATGACAACTAAGTTCAGTGGCTATTCAGGGATAATGCTAATCTTCAGTAGGTGTCCTGATACAATGCATACTCCTTCCTCTCCATCTATAAATGACTGTCCCCCTGCACTAAACCAACGAGTTTTGCTAGAGCTATTGTGAGTGCTGAAATAATGCTGGAGTGATAGTGAGAATTGAGAAGTATAGAGGGGTTATGCTACCAAAATATTGAGAGAGAAGAGGTCACTTTGCAAGGCGTATTTAGTTGCTTGCCCAGTCAGAGGAGGTTCAACGTCAAAACCTTTGGTTGTAATCTTTCTCTGTTTTTACTCATTAATAGACGACTATCATTATGGTTCCACTCATGTGTCTTTTAATGGTATTTGAGTTATATCTTTTCTTACTGATATATAATTGCATATACTGGATTTTATGCTTGTGTTTGTATCGTTCTTTGCATGTGTAGGTATCCGTTCACGTAGAACGTGGGGATTGTGACCAGCCAGAGCAAAGGAACGGGAGCGGCGATTCTTCTACAACTACTAGCCTTGGAATCCAAGTAGACCATCATGATCGATCTCTAATTTATGCAATTAGGAACCTGCGTGTTAGCGTTGTGTGATTGTTGCTAGACCCGTGTTGGGCTAGTGGGATCGCCTCTGTCCGCAGAGGGGATTTACCAGTACAACAATTTGGCGACTCCACTGGGGAGAAGCTTGTTGTTTGTTTTTGTGTTGTTTGATTTGTAAACTCTAGACGGAGCCTGAAGCACGGCCAGATAGCATTCGAAACACTATTGCTATGCAGTAGTGAAGTAGATCAATGCCACTTCAGTCAATCTCTGGTTTAGTTTACGAACTGAACAATTTCAACCTTGCCTTGCATGTCCATTTTTCTCTTGTTTACTGGCTTGAATAGCTTTCTGGGTTGAAGTTCTTGTTGTTTCTTGCTTGCTAGCCTTTCTAGATACTGTAAACCAAGCCTGGGACTACCTGTTTTGTTTTTTTTGCCTGGCAAACTTGATTAGCGCGGTTTTTCTTCTGACAGTCGCGCTGGTTGGCGCCTGTTGCTATCAGACAACCCGCGCCAATCTCTGTATATCGCGAGTTGCAGTCTGATAGTCGCGCCAAACTTGTTAATTTTCTCCATTAGCTTGTTTGTTAGCCTTCTGAGCTTGGATCTGTATCTTTTTGCATCTTTTACACCTCCTGGAAGTTTGTTGGACTGTTATTTGACTGGTTGTTCTTTTCATCCTTCAGTTGTTCGCCTTTTTCTATCGATTTTATATCTTAGCCTTCGTGGCTTTGCATGTCGAGCCTTCTGTCAGATTTATGGTTTGTTGATCCAGTCGGCTTATTGGTTGTTTTCCACATTCCTCTGGTAGTTGTACAAGTTTTGCATTATATGCTGCAAGTAACTCATTTTTAGCTTGTTTATTTCTTGCCTGACTTCATTGGAACTTAGATTACATGGTTCTTTGAAGGTCTTGGTGTTTTCTTTGCGTGAATAGGTCATTTTTCATGTTTCAGAATTGGTTCTAGATTCTTTGAGTGAATTACCTGTTTAGTGTATGTCTCTTGAAATCTGTTTGGGTGCATCATACTATTTTGAAAGAAAAGAAAAAACGAAAAGATTTTTGCTTTTTATTAATTAGCATTTTTAGTTAATTGTTGCTTTTAAAAAAGAAAAAGAAAAAGATTTTCATTTCTTGTTATTAGCTGCATTAGAATCTTTGTGATCGTTTTGTTTGTATAAAACTCTCAACTCTCCCGTAGATAGAGTTCATTTAATGAAACGATACAATTTTCGCATATAGTTTGCATTTAGGACATTTCAAGAGACCACATACGGTAAGACCGAAAACTGAAAATTAATTAAAGATAAACCGTAAAATGAATTCAGTGAACCTAACAACGCATTGAAACATAATGCTCACATTCTAGAGGTCTAGGTTAGAGACGTGTTCCGACATCTTTAAACCTGGTAGTTTATCGTTGAGTGGTTGGGTGATTCCTCCACGGTGAAACGGTAGGTGCCAGTATGGATTATGCTCCCACGTACCGTCGAGTATATATTGGGAGACCCCTATAGGCTTGCAACCTTTGATCCATAGGAAGCCGAGTCTGCCGACCTACAAGCCGTAATGCACTGAACACAACATTCGGGAAGATTGGCTGCAGTACGGGAAGTCCTTGGTGTTCATCTGATCGTCAAGGTGTATAAGCAGTTTTACGGATTGTTTGGCAAACCTTTTACCTAGTTTTCCAGAGTAGTAACTTTTGATCCTTTTCAGACTCTCTAAAAGAAAAGGTGTAAGTGAGCAGCTTGTCACTTCGTGCTCATTAAACAATCGAAGGAGACTAGATTCATCTTTTCGTCCTTTTCTCGACTCTTTAAAAATGAAAAGGTCAAGTTCAGTGTCATAAAACCTATTTGGCCACGATCACATAACCCGGTTAAATTTTGTTTGCGTTAGTCTGAGTAGGGACTGGTTTCACTAGATTCCCTAGGATTTGTGTGAGGTTTCATCCTGGTGGAACTACCAATGTCGTCTTCCGAGAGTCCGGTTGTGAGTCAAATTCTCCCTATTGTTCCAAGTATACAACCGATCAGCTCTCGTGCTCCAGGCGACGAGGATTACCAATTTTATACGAACCCTATTTGGGAACCTTCTCAAAATGGTATCCCTTTTTGGGAATATACTTCTCCTCGGAAACCTTTTCCTTCTGATATGGAAAACCCATCCCCTACTACTACTGACGAATCTGGCGTGCCAGGGGACGAGATTCCTAGCACAATGTAATCTACACATGTTAGTAGGACTGCTACTACCCGGGGACTTCCTCTTGGTTATAGAGCATTGCGTGATTTTATATCATCTCCTTTTCCGACTTCTATTTGGTCACCACCCGTCTTTTCCAATACAGAGCCTTCGACTCCACCACCTCGTAGTACAACTGTTACTTCGGTGACAACCCCTCCAATTATATCTATGGCTTCTTCGACCCTTATTTTTAGCCGACCTTCGTCCTCTTTATTTGCAGGCTTTGATCCTACATCTAATGCCTCACTTGGGGGGCAGTATGATCAGTATCTACCACCCTTTGGTACTGGGACAGGTCGGCTGTCAGTTGGAGAGCTTTCGGTTCCGCTATCTATAGATTGGGGTTCTACCTCTTATCATGGTGGTCAAGCGTCGTATGCTCAACCTGAAAAACCACACCAGCAAAATCTACAAGGACAATCCTTCCAAGGAAATCCTTTTGCTTCTAGTGGTCCCTTTTTCACTCATACACAACCTACTGGTAACCCAGGCCAACCTTCCACTCAACAAGCTCAACCTGGTCTCCAGCAAGGTTCTCATACTGGACAAACTGGTCAATCATTTGTTAACCCGAATCAACCTAACGTCCAGTATACCCAAGTTTCCGACCAAGCTGCCCACACAATTGGTCAACCAACTGTCCAGTATACTCAGTCTTCTGGACAAACTGGTCACCTTCAAACACAACCATCTAGTATGATAGGACAACCCTCTGCTGCACATCAGCAGGGAGGCCAACCTCAGTATCAGCAGGTAGGCCAAACTCAGTATCAGCAGGTAGGCCAAACTCAGTATCAGCAGGTAGGCCAACCTCAATACCAGCAAAGTTATCCTTCTGCTCAGATAGCCCAAGGTTATCCATCTACTGGCGCTGCTCAACCTGGCACCTGGACCCACGTAGGATGTCAAAATCCGTCTGGTTCTCAAATGCAGGCTGGAGGTCAATCTCAAACGTTTTATCAAACTCAGCCTGGGTCTCAAACTCAATTTGGGGTCCCATCGCACTAAGGTTACCAGCAACCTCAAGGCCAACCTTTGTTTGCTCCTTACCAAAATTATCAACAGCCACATGCTACTTCTGCAGCATCGTTTGGTAATCCATATGCTGGGGGGAAAAACACAAATCCCTATGGCCAGCATACTATGGGGGCAAATCCATCAAGGCAAGGCCCTTGGGGGCCACCACCACTTGGTTGGAACCTGGGTGTCCCATCATTCCAGCAGCCTCAGATGTCATTTAATCCTCAGTTACCATTTTTAGCGACTTTAGAATTACCGGATGTGTCCAAACTGACTAATGATCCTATCCTTCATAATCCTTATTGGCCTCCGGTTCCCACCAAAACTCCTGGTGATTGCCCGAAATTCGATGGTAAAGCTAATGAAGATCCACAAGCTCATGTCATGACTTATCATCTATGGTGCTCATCTAATTCATGGCTTGATGATTCGATTCGACTTCGCCTCTTTCAAAGGACTCTCACTGGCTCCGCCGCTAAATGGTATATTGAGCTAAATCGCCGATCCTTTCAGGATTTCAACTCGTTGGCTATGGCATTCCTTACTCATTTTCAGTTCCCCATTCATTATGAAACGGGCACGCACCTCCTCACATCCTTACGACAATCAACCGCTACGCACATCTCTGATCACATTCATGAATGGAGACGGCGTAGACGTATGATTAAATTTTGGATTCCCGACCAGCTTCTTACGGATTGGTTCACGACTTCATTCGTCCCTCCAATAGCTCGGGACATTGCTATGGGAGCGTGTGTTACTGAAGAGCAAGCTATCGCGCATCCTCAATACCTCGACTTAGTTTATTCTCAGTCAGGTACATTATATGATTATTTGCCTGATGCCCCTAGACCTAGAACATCCAAAGCCCCGCCAACACCTACCGTTGAGGGCATTATTGGGTCTGTGAGTTCATCCTCCAAGAAAAATTCCGCCAACCCTGGGAAGTAGAAATCAAATACTCCAAACGAAAACACTTCCCAGGTTACACCTCCTTCTAAAACTACCTCCGAGGTTAATGTCGTTCAGTCAACCAAGACAGACAAAACCTCGAAATCAAAAAAGAAAGAGAAAAGGAAAAACAAGTCAGAACAACCTAAGCAGGAACAACCTAAACCTCAATCTGAGGAGAATACCAAACGCAAACCCAAGTATCCTTGTCTTATCTGTGATGAGGATCATTATACCAAGGACTGCCCTCGGCGGTCTGAAGTCAGTCGTTTGTTGAAAGGCACTCCTGGGGTCCCTGCGATGCTTAAAGAACCCTTTCCTTCACAGCAAACTCAAATGCTCGCTGACCCCTCTCAACCTCCCTCTTCCTTCGGTTCCCAAGTGTTTATGGCGGGAACGATCCCTGTTAATATCAGTACTCGAACAAAAGATTATCCGTCTGCCGGCAAGGAGCCTGAGTTCCCCACCAGTGCTCCTCCGTTCAGTTCAAGCCCTCTCCACATCGAGAGACCTAGTACTGAAACGCCTATTCAACCCCCTCCAAAAGGAGTACTCCGGAAATCTTCTTACAACCCAAATGCCCGTGCTGCTCAGCACTATAATATCATTGAGGATTTAGCCCAGACTCCGTTGGCTATGTCCACTTTAGAAGTTCTCCAGAGCTGCCCCTCTCAGAGGAAGTCCTTTCTATCCACTATCGGCGGCATAGATCTGGCAGACTCAGATTTAATTACGTTCGACTTAGACCGCCATACTCAGAGACTGCCTCCCCAAATTGCCTTTCTCATACAGGTTGTTATTGATAAGAAAACTATCCATCACACAGTCATTGATGAAGGTGCTTCAACTTGCATCATGTCTGTTGCCAGTTGGAAAGCTATTGGTTCTCCAACGTTGAGTCAGTCTCCCACAATCTTGGAAGCTTTTGATGGAAGAGCATCCCATCCTTATGGTATTCTCCCACGTTTACCCATTTCTTTGGAAGGAAAAACGGTCAAGATGGAAGTTGAAGTCGTTGATGCTACTCTAACCTACAACCTCCTTCTCGGACGCAGCTGGATTTATGCAATGCAAGATGTTGCTTCATCTTACTTTCGTATCATTCGCTTCCCTCACCAAGGGAAGATTATTACGGTCAACTAGCTGAATTTCTTCGCTTCCTCTTCAGAAGGAGCTATTCCTTTTGTGGAGCATACCTCCAAATCATTTGAGAGTCTCGGTCACAGTCTTTTTAAAGATCCTTCCCTTATGGGTGTTTTTCCAGCCCCGCCTCCAAATGTCGCTTCCGTCAACATGATCTCTACTTGTCTTGATCCATGGATCGTTCCTCCCATCGACCAAGTAGATTCATGGGGCGACAAGATGCCATTGAGTCCAGCCGAACTCAACTATGTTGAAATCGTAGCTGCATCGGCTCCTTCTTCTGAACTTGCTCTCTCGAGCAAGGTTTTTCACACGTTCGCTCCATCCCTAGGGATTGTAGATCAAACTTCTTCGGATCCTTTAAAAGAAATATTCTCTTCTGACGAAGTTATTAAGACCATGTCTCTCGAGGAACCTCCTTGGCATGATACCCACCATCGTTCCTCGTTGCTCTCTGTCCCTCAGGATGAGCCAACTCCTATTCAACGGTTTTCTCCTTATTTCCCATTCCGATTCCTTCAGTCACCTGTTCAAGTTTACCAAACCTCTTCTGAAGGTAATATGGCAAACATTATGCAAACTCAGCCCATCGACATCTCTATTAAACCAGGGATCGTTGAACACGTTCATATCGGAGTCACTTGTACTCCGGAGGAGATTCAACTTTATTCGAACCTTTTTCGCGAATTTCGTGATGTTTTTGCTTGGTCCTATGAAGAAATGCCCGGCATTGATCCTAGCATAGTGGTGCATGAAATCATCACGTACCCCGGTGCTAAGCCTGTTCGCCAACGTTTACGTCAAGTACAACCTTGAAAGGCTGCAGCTATCAAGGCCGAAGTAGAAAAACTTCTTAAAGCTGGTTTTATTTATCCTATCCCGCTCACAGATTGGGTTTCTAATATTGTACCTGTCACTAAAAAACAGCAAACTATCCGCGTTTGTGTTGATTATCGTGATATCAATCGGGCCTGTCCTAAAGATAATTTCCCCACACCATTCATTGATCAGATTATTGACGAGTGTGCGGGAAGCGAGATGTACTCTTTTATGGACGGCTTTTCTGGTTACAACCAGATCAATATTGCTCCCGCTGATCAACACAAGACTACTTTTATCTGTCCGTGGGGTACCTTTGCTTATAAGAAGCTCCCTTTTGGTCTCAAAAATGTCGGCGCTACCTTCCAACGTGCAATGTCCTAAGCTTTTCATGACATACGACACATTGTACAGCCCTACCTGGATGATCTTCCAGCTCATTCAGCCAAGCGTCAGGACCACCCTACTCATTTTCGTGAGATATTTCTTTGCTGTCGACACTACCGCATCAGGCTTAATCCTCATAAGTGTGTCTTCTGCGTAGAATCGGGTCGACTTCTCGCATTTGTCGTCTCCCAAGAGGGCATCCGTCTGGATCCCCTCAAAGTCAAAGCCATAGTGAATCTCCCTCCCCCTGCTACCTTACAACAATTGCAAAGCTTGCAAGGAAAAGCGAATTTTTTACGTCGTTTCATTCCGAACTACGCCGAGGTGGCTAAAAGTTTTACACGATTGCTTAAAAAGGATGTCCCTTTTCATTGGGATACTGTGGCTCAAGAATCTTTTGAGCGACTCAAGGGTCTCCTTGTTTCTGCTCCATTGCTTTGCCCTCCAAACTATCATCGTGACTACATCCTGTATTTAGCTGCCGCCGACACCACTATTGGCATGGTTCTTGTTAAAACTGACAACGATGACACTGAGCATGTCATTTATTATCTTAGTAGAAACCTCTTAGATACGGAAACTCGATATGCACATGTCGAGAAGTTGGCATTAGCCGCCGTTTGCGCTGTCCAACGTTTTCGTCATTATATTCTGCTGCGCACTGCTACAGTGATTTCCGATTGCAACCCCATGACGTATATCTTGTCACGCCAGTTGCTGGGGGGCAAATACTCAAAGTGGATTGTCATCCTCCAAGAGTTTGACTTGGAGTTCGCTATTGCCAAGTCCAAGAAATCACTGGTTTTTGCTGAGTTAATTTGCTCTTTACCATCTTCTTCTTCGCCATCTCACACCAAAGATCACATTCCGGATGAGACCTTGTTTCTCATCAGCACCCTCGACCCCTGGTATGGTCACATTCTTACATATTTGCAAACGTCCTCCTTCCACCCGGGCACTTCCAAAGAAGCTCGGCGAAGGATTCGTTATCAATCTCAACCATATCGTATCATTGGGGATACTTTATATCTCCTCGGTACCAACTCTGTTCTCCACCGTTGTCTTACTCATGAGGAAGCTGAGAGAGTCTTGAATGAATGCCACTCAGGTGCTTGTGGTGGTCACATGTCCGGATATGCTACCACTCAAAAAATTCTCCGTGCTGGCTATTTTTGGCCTTCCATCTTCAAGGATTGCATTCTTGTGGTCAGTTCCTATCACGAGTGCCAAAGTTTCCAACGGAATATGCGGGCACCCCCTGCTCCTTTGCACCCTGTCATTACCGTCGGCCCTTTTCCCAAATGGGGCATTGATTATGTCACCTGTAACCCTCGCTCGGCCGAGGGGCATGGGTTCATCATCCTTGTCATCGATTACTTTACTAAATGGGCCAAGGCGATGCCTACACTGAATGAAGACGGTCACACAGCGGCGCAATTTTGTTTAATCATGCTATTTCGTGATTCGGCGTCCCTCAATCCATCGTCACTGATCACGAAAAGCATTTCCGGAATCATATGATGACAGAACTAAGAACCCAGCTAGGCTTAAAGCATGATAGTTCTACTCCGTACTACCCTCAGTCCAATCGCCAAGTTGAAGCGATCAACAAAATCTTGGTTACAATGCTTCAGCGCACCGTTGGCATGCACAAGTCTAACTGGCATTTGATGTTGTTCCCTGCTTTGTGGGCTTACCGAACTTCCGTAAAGGATGCCACTGGTTTCACTACATTTAAACTAGTCTATGGACTAGAGGCTACCCTTCGAATCGAGTGGGAAATCCCTTCATTAAAATTAGCCGTCGAGTTACTTCCTAACACTACCCCATTAGAAGAACGCCTCCTTTATCTAGAGGGTTTAGATGAGACTCGTCGCCTAGCTAATTTAGCTATCGAAACGCAGAAGAAGCGAGTCAAATCCCGCTTTGACCAGACTGTACATCCACGTTCTTTTAACGAGGGAGACTTAGTTCTGCTGTATGATCAGGGCAACGATAAGCTAGGACCAGGAAAACTCGAATCCATGTGGCTAGGCCCTTATATTGTCAAGAAAGTTTTGGAAAAAGGGGCCTATGAGCTAATTGATTATGAAGGGAACCCTCTCGCGTAGCCCCGGAATGGGCTGTATTTGAAAAAGTACTATGCGTGATGCTAGTACACTTCTTTTCGTATATACATGTACTCTAGCAAGTGTGTTGTGTATGTGTGTTAGAGTTTTTATAGACTCGATTGTTGCTTGTCGCTTATTGTGTCTTTCGCTTCTTATGCAAATGTCTAATACGCCTTATATTGGTTTCGCTGATGGTGCCTGTCGGAGTACTCGTAACTTAACCTCTACGGCATGGGTGATCTATGATCCTCATGGTGAGCTGATAGATCTTCAAGGTGTCTGTTTGGGTCGTACCACGAATAATGTCGCCGAATATTGTGCCGTAATCGAGCTCCTCACTGAAGCAATTAATCTTGGTATTCGGGCATTAGTGGTAAACCTGGATTCTCAACTTGTCGTCCTCTAGCTCAATAGGCGTTATTCCGTCAGAGACCATCATATTTTAAGGTTGTATTTACATGTAAGATTGTTAGAAAGGAATTTTGAGTTTATTACATATCAACATATTCCACGACAATTGAACACATTATCTGATGCATTGGCTAATCATGTATTAGATAGACATTTGCGAAATTTGTAAATAAAACATTATACAAGTAAGCACATGAAAACACAATAAGAAACCATAATCATATGTATATATATACGTGTGAGTCAAAATATTCACGCCCTGCGCGTTACAAAAAATAATACATGTCCAAAGTCTATACAACCGCTGATAGCGTACTCCTCAAAAAATATGCAAAAATGAAACCTAGGCACCTAAACACGGTTATGCTCATGATAGCATGTCACCGCTCACACCAAACGTCTCAACAGACGATGGACACGAGTAGACACTCCCACCGTGTGCCTCTGATAAGCTCTAGGTACATTCGCCAATCTGCCATAGTCTGGAATACCTCGAGTAAGTGCCTCGAGGTTCTGTACGAGATCATCCTCACCCTCTATCTAAGGATCCACTGCAGGTTGTGCTCTGCGCACATTGTGGGGCAAGTCAGCTGGTCGCTCTGCACTAACATCTGTATACGTATATAGACACTGTAAGAAATAGACATGTATTAACAAAAAAACTTAAATACATAAAAAACATTAAAAAACAAAGAGTTCTTACCCAGCTCCTAATCCCAGTCCTCTCCGTCAGGTAAAGGGAGATCGGGATCTCCGGTGAAATCCGTGCCCGCATAGGGCCAGTCCTCAATGACGATCATCTGGTGTCGGAGCCAGATAAAGAACTCGGGCTTCCATGACATCTGTTGGCCCCCTCCTCCTCTGGGCATAACCTCTGCCCATCGATGCAACCTCTGTTCCCTCAACATTGGGTCTGCTACTATTCCTCCAGGTACCCGAAAGATCGACAGTCGCTCTAGAAAGAAGGTCACAATGATCGACCCATACCCAAACTGTTTGTTTTCATCTCACTTACACTTTGTAAGCTGTCGTTTAATTTTGGTCGTCACCGCCGTGGCCCAATCAAACAATGTCGGATGGAGACACTCAGTGGCCAGCAGCAAATGATTTTTGCTGGCCTCGTGGGGTGCTTGTATCGCAGCTACCCGGGTAATGGTAAATAAAATGACTCACAGAATCAAGCTGGGCACCGTGTTGATATCTACCTTCCTGCTGTTTGTTCCAAATCGTGCCCCGGGGCACACTCTTTCCTTCACCTCCTCGATCTTCTCCCCAGAAGGTCGACTGCCTGTCAAAATAGGACGTGCACCTCGCCGTGATAACCCAGTGATGAAATAGACATCGGAAACATCCAACTCCAATGTCTGATCCTTCAGGCGAAATACCTGATCCTCTACATCCCAAGCATCTACTATGAAGCGTAGTAGTTCAGGTTGTGCGCGTAGGTATGAAGTATGGAAGAATTTTTTCAATCCGCAGTCTCTTAGAGCATTCATGCAGTCATCGTCCTCCAAAGCCAGGGCATCAACTTCATTATGCTCTCGTTCCTTCCATTCTAGAACCATTTTTAGCGAAATCCTGCAACCAAAGATAAAATTTCAATTGTTAGATCATTATTGAAACATAAATTGAAAGAAATTTGCAAATTTAACGGTCCAAGTTGGTGAAAAATGGGATCGCGCGGTTGGCGCGACTGTTTCTAAAACAGTCGCGTTAATGGCGCGACCCCTATAGGGAAAAATCGCCATTGGCACGGTCCCGTGCTGGAAACCCGCGCCAATGGCGCAACCCCAAAAATTTGCAAATCCCTTTGCAGGGAGCTGAAATATGGACAAAAAACTTGAAAAATGGAATGAAAACAGAGCTAGAGATGAGGCCTCTTACCTATTGCAGACGGCGGCTCGAATGGTCTCCTGGATCGATCGCAATCAACATCTGAACTTTGCACTAAAAACCCTCCAACAGTGAACTCACAAGGTAAAAAGTGAAGTAAATTTATTTTTTACTATTTTACTATTTATAACACTATTTTGACCTAAAAATACATTAGAAATGGTATTTTTTAGTATTTTTAGGATATTTTCATGTCGAAATGGGTTTTACGTTGTTTTTTGGATGATGACAGGGTTTGGTGCAACTCAAACGAGCTTCTTTTTAACTTTTTCACGCTCGGTAAAACATGAGAAAATGTTTCTTATGGTCTGCTTTCAGCTCTTTTCCTGACCTTTTAAAGAGGAAAAGATCGTCGATTTATCCCTCTTGGCTCGTTAAACGTTACTAAGGGGCGGTCGTTTTAAGTTCTTTTATCGACCGTTAAAATATAAAAAAGATTACCGAGTTTTTGTCGTTTCAAACTCGTTAATGGTTACGAAACGACGTGATTTTGATCGCTTTTCTACTTTTTCAGGTCGAAATCACTATTCATGAAAAGTACTCCTCGGTCATAATGATCGGGCAGTTCTTTCAGGTATCATTTTACACTTTTTCGGGCCCGAGAGACACAACTTTACGAAAAAGGACCTCTGGAGTTTTCTTTTCCGTGTCTTTTTCAAAATCTCTAAATATGAAAAAGACTCCGAGTTTTACCTATGTCGGACTCATTAAACTCTGACGACACTGGACTCATCATTATGACGAGACTCGAGCTTCTCCTCCCTAGGGCTCGTTAAACTTTTACTAGGTTGGATTCGACCGAAGGTCAAACTTATACCACAAGCATATGCTATCCCCATCAAGCTTGTTAAAAATAATTGGGGTACTCGCCAGAAATGGCGGGGGAAAAAGAAAATTTTGGAACCGTCATTATAGTCGTGTCGGCAGTATGTCGCTCTTGAAGATGGCACTTTTCTGCTTTCGTGTCAGGGTGGGGATATCTCACTTCGTTTTCACTTGCCTCCGTGGGTTCGGGTGATCCTATCTGACCTCTCATTTGCTCATTGCCACGTCATCATGACCTCTGATCCATTGACGTCAAATACTGCCAACTCCACTGTCGTGCTGCCGGTATGTTCAAGAGAAGTTGACCTCTGAAAGAAGCCACTTCCGCCTGATAGTTCATAAATCTTACTTCACAATATTGTCTCTTCCCGTCTCGTGTCGATGATGTGGGAAACATTATGGCCCACCTTCGACGAAGATCACTTCCTGTCGACTTCAGCTCATTATCCAGGAAAGTGACCTAGTGACTCCCTTCTGGTACCTTGGATCCTGCATGCCTCAATGGCAGGTTCTTCGTGTTCGACGCAAGGTTTTCATCATTGGCCTCCGATCGGATGACTCTACGGGTGTTCGACATCGGCTCATTCATTCACACGCCGTAGACTGTACCTATAGTACCTTGAGGACCATTGTCATTACTGGTGGTACCTCTCGTGCTTGTTAACAGCTTTCATTATTGGCTGGTAATCAGAGAATGTTCATGCATGTTCGGCTTCAGCTTACATGTTTGCATGCTTGAACTTGTACTAGTGTTCGGGTCGAGGTGGAGCGCAAGACCCTGGATTGTGTCTGTTGTAATCCAGGCGTGATTTTGATACATGAATCTTTCACTGGATGGCTGCGACCATACCTGAGTCTATTCATCGATCCTAACTAGATGGCTGCGTCCATACTACGGATCTTGATCGTTATATACTCTTTCAATGGATGGCTGCTTCCATGCCACATATATCATGTATTTGAACTGTCATACCGTATCTCTCCATGCAGATTCTCGGTGGCAGCTAGATATGATCTTGTAAAGCACTTCACCTCTCTCCCTCTCTCGAGGCTCATGCTTTAGGGGGCATCTGTTACGCAGTAATTTGTCACCGTTGGTCACTGTCCTTGTTACCCCTGCTTTCGCACATTGGAGGACACATTTATGGACCTGTGACCAGTGACACAACTTAAAAA